>PVIW01003164.1:0-75465 GCA_004026585.1 Noctilio leporinus | reverse complement strand
AATGCACACCTATGTTCATAGCAGCACTATTTACAATAGCCAAGTGCTGGAAACAGCCTAAGTGCCCCTCAGTGGATGATTGGATCAAAAAACTTTGGTACATTTACACAGTGGAATTCTATATAGCAGAAAGAAAGAAGGAACTTGTACCCTTTGCAACAACATGGATGGAACTGGAGAGTATTATGCTTAGTGAAATAAGCCAGTCAGTGAAGGACAAATATCATATGATCTCACCCATTACAGGACAGTAATGAGCAAAACTAACAATAAGCAAAACAGAACCAAGTATATGAATACAAGGAATAGTCCTTCAGTGGTCAGGGGGAACGGTGTTGGGGGGAGGGGGAGGTAGAGGCAAAGAAGGGGAGCAGCTTAGACAAGAACCTAGTATAAAGGAACCATGGACATGGACAACAGGTGGGATTGACTTTGTGGGGAATGGGTGGGTGGGGAGGGGGACAGATGGGAGCAAAAAGGGGATGGATGTAATACAACAATAAAATTTAAAAAAAAAAAGTTCTTTCCACCCACAAATATCTGCTATTTTGTGTTGCTTCATGGTGTATGAGCTTTTTCATCAAGAATTATTATACCTGTTCCTACCTTTAAGTTATTAAGATAGCTTTTCTTAAATTATAAATAAATATTATACTGTATACTTTACAAATAAAATATTTGATATGAAAAACTTTAAAAGTAAATAGGTAAAAATTTTTAAAATTAAAAAAAATAAAAATGAAATGTACTAGTCCCTTAAAACAACATGCAATTTTTTTCTTTTCTCTTAGCATAATAAAGAGGATCACCTGACCAAGCCAAGATGCAGAGCACTTCTAATCATCTGTGGCTTTTATCTGATATTTTAGGCCAAGGAGCTACTGCAAATGTCTTTCGTGGAAGACACAAGGTTGGTACAGAAAAAACTGAAGGCTTTTTGTCATTTTACATGTACTCTTCTGAGAAACACACAGTCAAATGTGGGCCTTGCTGTTTTTTACACACTCTCTAAAGAGTAACTATTTGTGTGTGTGGGGTGTGTGTGTGTGTTTAAGACACAGCTTATGTCAGAAGCAGTGATAGCTACTCACAGAGAAAAACAAGAGTGTGGTTGAAAAAAGGGACTAGGGAAGATGTGTTGTGCCTTTGGATTCTTTCCCCACCCTGGCCATCTGGTTGTGAGTGATCTCTGCAGGGTGGCAGGTATATGGGATGGGAGTAGTAAGGGGAGGCAAGATTTCTAGTTTGGAGGGAAACCCACGGACGTTCCAATATGCTGTACTAAGGCTTCATGCCCCCCAGTAAAACAATATCCTACAAGACAGAGTGTAGTAAAATGAGATTATCAACAAGGAGCTCAGGTTTTAAAAGCTCTATCTTTGTATGAACTAATTAAAACTTGTTAGTGGAAGGGAGAATAAAAGACCTAATCCCCCCCCAAAAAATAAATAAATAAAATTAAAAAAAAAAAAAAAAAAAAAAAAGACCTAATCCCAGAGACACTTCAAGAACCAAAAAAAAACCTTTGTGTCAGATTCTATTTTGGAAAATAAAATTAAAGATATTTAAAAGGAAGGCATTTAAGATAATTAGAGCTTTTATTTTAAGAAAGGAACTAGAAAAATAATGGAGTTAAAAATGCTTTTATAATAAAAATAATCATCGGCTAGTTTTTCAGCACTATGAATCTGTTTAGAGTAAATGATGTTTAGAGCCTCCTAAATTCTTATTTTTAGAAACAGGACCTTCAGACATTTTGGTAAGGAAGAGTTTCTTCATGTTTTCATATAGCCTTGAGCTTATCAGTCAGTTTTGTCAGTGACAATGAGATAAGCATTCATATCAGAGGGCCCCTTTCCTCTCCTGGGGAGAGATTATGACTAAAAACAGCCTCTAAGGCTCATAGAGAATGAATCAGAAGTATCCTAGGGACATTAAGCTTTTTTCCCCCTGATTCCAGAATCGTCCACGGGTTCTGGGTTCTTGATTAAATCCATTGTGACCAACTGTAGATATTTCTGTCACAGGAGTTTTCTTGTTTTATACCCTGTGCCAAAAAGAGAAAACAAGTGGCAACTTGGGATTTAGTGTTGAGAACACACCTGACCGTCTTCCTGAAAGCCAAATTAACTTAATGGACTTAAATAAATTTCTTGATGGATCAGGCACCTTGGTGGACCTAGTGCCTAAATATAAATAAGGTGCATTTCCTGCCCACAAAGAGTTCTGGGGTGCATAGCAAGGTAGCATTGGAGGGGTGTAAATTGGAAACTGATGAAGTGATAGAGATTGCTTTGCACTAGTAAATATTTCTTATATTCCAGACCTCTTTCCTTAGATTAGATACTCAGTGTCCTTCAGGTAAATGCCTACCCATAATAGGTAATCAGTAAATGCTGAGTGAGTAAATGAGGACAGATTAGACTAATCTAAGACAACCTATAAAGTTCTTCGTCAAAGGAAACAAAAATGTACTTTATCCAGTATAGGAAAGCCTAAAATAAAGATTTGAGAGGCATAAGAATTGACCTAAAAGATTGCGAAGAGCTAGTTTAGTATTCAGTCCCTAATAGTCTTCCCAGGAATGTGTTTTAAGAAAACAAGTTTGTTCTCAGTGACATCAGTTTAAAGGGTTTAGAACTATACCAAAAAAATTCTGCCTGCCCTTAATAACTGTTGAAGGTCTAACCATATTATTGTAGCTAAACTCTTACTTTATAAATAAATAAATAAATTCTTATTGCTTAGAATCATCAGGTCCCTGAATTTACTATATATCCGTGTTATATTATCTTCTTAATCTATCTCATTTTCATTAGGTTGCCTTTAGCCAGTAATGTATATGGATGGATATACATGTGTGTAATAACCATGGTGAAGTTAAAGGGAAGAGAGCTGTAGGAAAGATGTATTGATCAGTACATATGTATATAGCAAGTTCTCCATTAATGTGATTTTTTCAAGGTCATTACCTTACAATGTTGACAAGATGCTATAGGAGGAACTTACTGAATTGTTACTTATAACAATTAGCCTATGGTAAAATTGGTTTGTACACCATTTAACTTAAAGTCACAGAACCATTGGTAATGTTAAATGAAAACTTACTATATTCCCAGCCAGGGCAACATAACCAGGTTGCAAGCCAGGTCTCCAGCCAGGTCTGTAGCTGGAGGCAGACGAAAGGCAACCGTACATTGCTGTCTCTATCTCTGTCTCTGCTTCTCTCCCTTCCCCTCTCTCTGAAAAATAAACAAAATCTTAAAAAAAAAAAAACAAAAAAAAAAACTTACTATATATATGTACATTTAGATGTCTTAATATTCACATATGTATTTTGGCAGTGAATGATGTATGCAGTTGAATAAAGGGAAAACTATATTCTCACACATATTCCAGCAATCTCACATAATGTAAATGATGAAATTTGGAAAATACTGACCTTGATCATAGGGTATATTTCTTAAAAGTTAATTGCATGACTTTAAGGTTCTTACTAAAAATTTCATATGTATACTATAGTTTTCAGTCTCTTTTCCTGGTTTGACTAGTTTAAAATTATTAGGCCCTGGAAAAACTCTTGTGAGTTTCACTTTTTATTTCTCATCTAAATTGTACTTTCACATTTGCTACTGTTGGAGCTCTTATTTTCTGATATGTAAATGCCTGTCTTTGCCACATGTATCATAATGGAAGCTTTATAATATAAAAGTGTTCCTTCATTCCAAGCATACAATTTGAAAGAAGTATTGAACAGTTGATTGATTTATCTTAGCTTTAAAAAACATCAGGACAATAAAATTAAATTAAAAACAAAAACATCAGGAGACCTAGTATAAATCACCTATGCTTAAAAATAATCAGGTTTGATGTAGTTTTTTTTTTTTTTTTTAATTTTATTGTTGTGGTATTACATTCATCCCCTTTTTGCTCCCCTCTGTCCCCCTCCCCACCCACCCATTCCCCCCAAAGTCAATCCCACCTGTTGTTCATGTCCATGGTTCCTTTATACTAGGTTCTTGTCTAAACTGCTCCCCTTCCTTGCCTCTTAGTTCTTTTTTTTTATTGTTTATGCTATTACAGTTGTCCCAGTTTTTTCCCTTTGCCTCCTTCCACCTAGCACCTCCATCCCCACCCCGAGCAATCCTCACATGTTATCTATGTTGAAGAGTCATGCATATGTGTTCTTTGGCTAATCCATTCACCTTTGAACCATTCCCTACCTCCACTCTCCCCTCTTTTACAACTGTCAGTCTGTTTTGTTTCTTTGCCTCTGATTCTGCTTTAGCTAGTTATAATGGTACCTTTTTATCTTCTTTATAATATTACAAATAAAACCTTTCTTTTCTTTTAGAAAACTGGTGACTTATTTGCTATCAAAGTATTTAATAACATAAGCTTCCTTCGTCCAGTAGATGTTCAAATGAGAGAATTTGAAGTGTTAAAAAAACTCAATCACAAAAATATTGTCAAATTATTTGCTATTGAAGAGGAGGTAAGTAGTCAAGTTTTAGTTAATATTGTCTTGTTTATTGCAGTTATAATTTAAGAGAAATAATTAACAATGTTTTATAAACTTGGGTTTTTTTAATGGTAAAAATTAGATCTTACACAATTAAATATTCTGGTCCCAAAGATTCTTGAATAGCTGTTAACAATGGAAATGAATTATCATGGCAATAGAAAAAGTAGTATTAAAAAGTAAGACTATAGAATATGGTTACCAGTATTACTCTTAATGTAGTTTCTTTTCTTTCTGTTTTTTTTTTTTTTTTTTTTTTAAGTTAAATTGACATAATTCATAAAGGAGCAAGGAGAAGGTCAAACAACAGAAGGAAAGCTTTTTAATAGAATTAAAATCTTAGGAATCCCCCCCAAAAAACTTAGGAATTTAAGGATTAATATGTAAAATCTATTTGTAAAAGATGAAATTGATTTTAGGGGAAAACAGTGAAAATAGGATATTAGGATAGTTGTCTAGAAAGAATAGAAATAGAAATCTATTTTAATCTCTTTAGATTTGGGTAAGCAATAAAATCGTATCCTTTAGGAGACAATTTGGCAGTTTATACCCCTTATAATTGTCATTTTATTTTTAGTGATTACTTTTTAAAAAGTAATTAGAAATATAAATTATAGTGTTATACACAAAGATGTTCATTGCTTCACTATTTAAAATTGTAAATAATGGTTAAATAGGTTAGAATGTGTGCTGGATAGTTACCCAGAGTTAGCCACACTCAAGGTTAAGAACATAGTCCTCTAGGTTACCAAGTCTGTTCAAGCCTCCTGACATCAGCTGAAAGGCCAACTGCAGTTTGGCCAACTGCAGTTAGTGAGAACAGTGCCCACACGACCATTTGGACATGAGCTACAAGCAAGGTTAGGAGTCCCCAGGACTACTTTCATTTTAGACCAGCTGGCTACAGATTCAGGGCTTCCTATGGCTATCGTGGGATTTGACTATTTGTTACTGTTTACTCAGAGAATTCAGGAAAGCACTATACTTAAAATTAAAGTTTTATTGTAGCAAAAGAGTACAAATTAGAACTAACCAGAGACCCATGGGGTGGTATATGGGAGGGCTTCAAACGTAAATCTTCCTTTCCTTGCCCTCAGAAACACAATACCCACCTTGAATTGACTTTATGCAGCAGAATATTGCCAACTTTGGAAGATCACCTTTATTTTACCTTTATGTCCAGAATTTTTATTTGGGCCCAATCACATTTTGCCTGCATAGCTGACCTTTCCGCTCCAGCCCTCCCCAGAGGTCCAGGCTATTACCTTCAGTTTCCATCTCCTCTGGAAGATGAAACGGATATGCATGACCTAAAGGCCCCTACCATAAATCACATTGTTCGACTTTCATGTGGCCAACGCCCCAGACAATAACAACTTGTCGCAGACAGGAAATTCCAGAGGCCTAGTGAGTGACCAAGGGCAAAGACCAGACTTCTTTTGGGTATAATTAATTATTCATTACAGAGTAGTTAAGCAATAATGAAGAAAAAGGTATTTACCAAAATATTAATCACCTGGAAACTACTTATATATAGTTTTGTTAAATCGGAACTAAATAAATTTTGAAAATCGGAACTAAAATACGTATACAGTATGATCTTCTCATTTTTTTTAACCCTCACCTGGGGATGTTTCTTGGTTTTAGAGAGAGGAAGGGATAAAGAGAGAGAGGAACATCACTGTGATAGACACATCAGTTGTTTGCCTCCCATACACACCCAACTGGGGATCAAACATACAACCGTCTGGTATATGGGATGATGTGCCAACCAACTGAGCCACCTGGCTAGGGCAGGATGGTGTTGGTATATATAGTATGATATACAAACAGTGTTAGGCAGCTATAATGTGATTGAATACATAGATAAAAAACTGAAAGAAAATACACAAAATATTAACATCATTATCTCTAGGTGCAAGAATTATAGGTATGTCCCAAATTATCAACAGTCAGCATGAATTTCATTATCTAAAATTAAGTTTTTTTCTTTTAAAAGTATTTCTCTCTTGATAAGAGAACATTTTGACATTCGCCAATTGAGAGGGCAGTAGTAGAAATGGCTAAAAAAAATGTGAAAGAATCAAGAAGTACAAATTAATAGTTACAGAATAGTCATGGGGATGTCAAATATAGCATAGGGAATATAGTAATATTGTAATAACTGTATTATGTCAGATGGGTACTAGATTTATCTGGGTTATTACTTTGTAAGTTAAAAATAATTACTGAGGCCCTGATTGGTGGCACAGTGGATAAGATGCTGGCCTGCGAACCGAAAGGTCACTGGTTTAATTCCCAGCCAGAACAACATAACCAGCTTGCAAGCCAGGTCTTCAGCCAGATCCATAGCTGGAGGCAGGTGAAAAGCAACCATACAGTAATATTTCTCTCCCTCTCTTCCTCTCTCCCTTCCTCTCTCTGAAAAATAATAAATAAAATCTTTAAAATAATAATAATAATAATCACTGAGTTGTACGCCTGAAACTAAATAGTGTACGTCAGCTGTAATTGAAAAAAATTTTAATTATTTTATAGTGAATAAAATTACTTCTTTCATAACTACTCAGTAGTAGAGAAATTTAAAATATTTTATAAAAGTTTTGCCCCTGGCTGGTGGCAGAGTGGATAAGGCACTGGCCTGCAAACCCAAAGGTCGCTGGTTTGATTCCCAGTCAGGGCACATAACCAGGTTGCAAGCCATGTCTATAGCTGGAGACAGATGAAAGGCAACCATACATTGATGCCTCTCTCCCTCTTGGCCTTTCTACCTTTCCCTCTCTTAAAAAATAATAAATAAGATCTTAAAAAAAGAAAGAAAGAAACAGCCCTAAAATGCCTTTAAAAAAAGAAAAGGTTTTGGAGATATGTAGAAGAAATTTTAAAATAAAAAGGATTCAAAATTGAAGATGAATACTGGACTTTAAGACTCATTTTCACATTTTCAGGTTTCTGAAATAGCATGCATCTTATAATCAGTGTGTATATGTAATTAGGGAATATTTTTCCCTATAAAGGTATTGTTACATTGATGTACTTTATAATTAATTGTACATTAAAATCAATGTTTAAAACAAATCAGCAGCCCAGATGCAAATGAGCAGACTGTAACTTGACTCCAAGAGGGACCACTCAACTATCCTGCTGTTTGTTTGTTTAAGGTCTAGAACTTCATTCCTTGAGGTAAAAGTATTTACTTCATGAGAAAAACTTTTTAAATGCTTTAGGAGATTTGTTAGAATAGCTAATGTTAAAAATGCATTATTATGTATTAGAAATTAAAGATAATTTTTAAAGAACCATTCTAATATTCTAATATTGTGGCAATAATTTATTAATTCAAATTTATCCAGCTTTCACTGTGTCATGTCTTCAAAAACAAATGAAATTTTAATAGAAATTTAGAAGATGTTAATTCTTATATGTGTATAGTCAGCAGACATTTAATAAACCCCAGGTAAAGCTATTCGAAGTCCTTTCATCATTGTGACAAATCCCACATTTAAATGAAACCAAATAAGTACTGTCATAGAATAAAAACTTTATATTAAGTCCCAATCAGTGATTTATTTTTTCCAGACAACAACAAGACATAAAGTACTTATTATGGAATTTTGTCCATGTGGGAGTTTATACACTGTTTTAGAAGAGCCATCTAATGCCTATGGACTACCAGAGCCTGAATTTTTAATTGTTTTGCGAGATGTGGGTATGTTTGTTTATTTATATGATTTTATGTGTATTTGTATGTATAGTTTAATGACATAAGAATATTTAAAACTAATTTTTTTGCATTAAAAACCAAAGACCTTTATGCCATAGATATAACACCAAAAGCACAATATAAAAAGAAAAAAATTAGCCCAGGCTGGTGTGGCTTAGTGGGTTGAGCGCCAGCCTCTGAATGGGGAGGTTGCAGGTTTGATTCCCAGTCAGTGCACAGTCTGGGTTATGGGCCAGGTCCTCAGTTGGGGGAGTGTGAGAAGCAATCAGTCGATGTATCTCTCACACATTGATGTTTTTCTTCCTGTCTTTCTCCCTCTTGTCCCCCGCTCTAAAGGTAAATAAAATCTTTAAAAAATAAAGAAAAAATAGATAAACTTGACTTTATCAAGAGATAATATTTGCAAATTATATGTCTGATAAGGAATTTTTATCTTGACAACTCAACAATAAAAAGTCAAATAATCCAATTTAAAAATGGGCAGAAGATTCGATAGAAATTTTTCCAAAGATGATATACAAAAGATAAGTAAGCATGTAAAAAGATGCTCAAGGTCATTAGTCATTAGGGAAATGAAAATCAAAACCACAAAGAGATACCACTTTTTATTCACTAAAATGGTTTAAATTGAAAAAACAGCACAAAACAAGTGCTGGGAAAGATGTGGAGAAATTGGGACCCCCACAAACTGCTGGTAAAATTATAAAATGCAGTAGTCTAGCAGTTCCTCAAAAGGTTGAACATAGGATGACCATGTGACTTAACAATTCCATTGTTAGGTATCTACCTAAAAAAATTAAAAACAGACCTGGCTAGTGGCACAGTGGGTAAGGCGCTGGCCTGCAAACCCAAAGGTTGCTGGTTGGATTCCCAGCCAGGGCACATAACCAGGGTGCAAGCCAGGTCTCCAGCCAGATCCATAGCTGGAGGCAAGTGAAAGGCAACCATACATTGATGTCTCTCTCCCTCTCTGCCTCTTGCCCTTCCCCTCTGTCTAAAAATAATAAATCTTAAAAAAAAATAACATTAAAAAATAATAATTAAAAACGTATCCACAGAAAAAAAACTTGTACCCCAGCTTTCGTAGTAGCCAAAATTGGAAACAGCCCAAGTGTCTACCAGCTGATGAATAGATAAACAAAATGTGGTACAATATTCTATACAATGGAATATTCATAAAAAGAAATGAATTCATGATACATGCTGTAATATGATGCACCTTGAAAAATGTCCAAAATAGGCAAATCTGTAGAAACAGAAAGCAGTGCCAAGGTTTTGCAGAGAGGGCAGAGTTGAGCAACTGCTAATGGTTTTGGGATTTCTTTTTGGCATAATGAAAATGTTCTGAAATTAGCAGTGATGGTTGTACATTCTTTGACTGTGACTGTACAAAAACCATTGAATTATATGCTTTAAAAGGATGAATTTTATGATATGTGAATTTTATTTCAATGAAGCTATTACTTAAAAAAAAAAACCATAACAACCAAAAGGAATAATATCTTCTTGGAAAGAAATGAATCAGTATTTGAAGAATGGAAAAAGTCTAGTGATGAAGGTATAATAAGGTTAGTGGTAATTCTTGAACTTGACACTGAAAGCAATGCAGGGAGACCATTTAGGTGAGGATAAAATGAGAAGGAAATAATAAATATATGTTACAACCTGTTGAATCAGATGCAAGTTACAAATCATTGATGCCTTCCTAAGTGTACTGGTAGCCCTGAGTTTTCATAATTAAATATGCGTACCTCTGAATTTATTTACATATGTTATATTTGGACATTCATCTATCAACAGTCAAAATTTTAAACTGTCAAGAGACACTGCTTATCAGCCAAAACAGCTTAAGTTCAGCAGTGTAACCAACTTTACCCTTAAAAAAAAAAAGAGAGAGGAAAATGACTTTTTTAGAAAAACATATGAGATATCTATTTTTATAGATACAAATTGACTGTCTGTGCCTCTTTGTGTTAGATTTTTACTATTTTATGCAGTGAGTCCAGTTCACATTTTAGTGAAAAATTTTTCCCCAAGGTAAAGAAATGTGAAACTGTAGTGAAAGATTGATATCCTTTTTAGGTATCTCTATTATTTGTTTTTATCTTTTTAAAATTTATTGGGGTAGCTGGTGAATAATATTATATGTTTCAGCTGTATAATTCTGTAGGACATTATCTGTATATTGCTGTGTGCTCACCACCCAATCTTGTCTCCTTTTGTCACCATTTATTTGACCCTCTTTACCTTCTTCATCCTCCCTTTACCTCCCTTTCCCCTTTGGTGACCACCCTTCTGTTGTTATTGTCCGTGTCTTCAAGTTTGTTCATTGATTTCTGTTTTATATCCCATGTGTGGTTCATGTCCATTTCCATCTGACTTATTTCACTTATGATAACACTCTCAGGATCCATCCAGGTTGTCACAAATGACACTATTTCATCATTTTTTATGCCTGAGTAATATTCTGTATACAAGGTCTGTCCGGAAAAAGTCCAGCCATTGTTAATATAACAAAAACGGTTTGCACAACATTGATATAACCTGGCAGACAAGGAGAGTGGACTGGAATGCACATGCGTGGGCAGTGAAATGGTGACTTTGCTGTACTTGTCAGTGGGGGCAGTAGATGCCATCGAGTGAACATGTGTACTGTATGACTGTCACATTCAAAATGACAGAGAGTAGAGCAATGAATCTACATCAGATTTGTGTTAAACTTGAACATTCTGCCATGGAAACTATTCACATGATTCAGAAGGCCGCAGCTGTGGTCTACTGGTGACTGGCAGCTTAATCACAGTAATGTGCCCACTCATGCATCACTATCTCATGTAGAGTTTTTTTATGAGATATCAAATCACTCAGGTGACTCAGCTACTCTACAACCCAGTTTCAGTGCCTTGAAACTTCTGGGTTTTCCCAAAACTAAAATCACCTTTGAAAGGGAAAAGATTTCAGACTATTAATGAGATTCAGGAAAATATGATGGGGCAGCTGATGGCAAATTGGGAGAACTGTGTGAAGTCCCAACATGACTACTTTGAAGGGGACTGAGACATCATTGTCCTGTGTACAGTGTTTCTTGTATCTTCTTGTATGAATGTCTTATTTTTCATATTATATAGCTGGATACTTTCTGGACAGATCTTGACTGTATCACTGCTTCTATATCCAATCATCTATCAAAAGACACTTGGCCTGGCTTGTGGCACAGTGGATAAGACACCAGCCTGCAAACCCAAAGGTTGCTGGTTCTATTCCCAGCCAGGGCACATAACCAGGTTTCCAGCCAGGTCTCCAGCCAGGTCCATAGCTAGAGGCAGGTGAAAGGCAACCATACATTGATGTCTCTCTCCCCCTCTGCCTCTCTCTCTTTCCTTCTCTCTAAAAATAATAAAATCTTAAAAAAAAAAAAGGGGGGGGTGGAACACTTGGGCTGTTTCCATGTCTTGCCTATGGGCAACAATGCTACAGTGAATATATCTGGGTACGTACGAGGTCTGTCCTGAAAGTATTGAGCCAATGTCAACATAATTAAAACAGTTTGCCAGTACTTTCGAGACAGACCTTGATACCCTTTATGGAATGAAGTGTTTTCAAGTTTTGGGGTTAGATACCCAGAAGAGGGATTGCTGGGTCATAAGGTAGCTCTATTGTTAATTTTTTTGAGGAAACCTTTAGACTATTTTCCATAATGATTATACTAATATTTCCATGAGCAGCATGTGAGGGTTCCCTTTTCTCCACATCCTCTCAAATACTTAGTATTTCTTGTCTTATTAATGAAGGCCATTCTAACTGGTGTGAGGTGGCATCTCTTTGTGGTTTTGATTTGCATTTCCCTTATAGCTAGTGAAGTTAAACATCTTTTCATAGATCTGTTGGCTATTTGTATACTTTCCTGAGAAAAGTATCTTTTTGGGTCCTCTGCCCATTCTTAAATTGAATTGTATTTTGGTGGTTGAGTTGTATGAGTTCTTCATATAGTATTGTTTGTGAATATCTTCTCCCATTCTGTTGGTTGTCTTTTTGTTTTGTTGATGGTCTCTTTTGCTATGCATGGGATCTTTATTCGTAAATTTAGGCAGATTGCCCACATGTGTGTAACCTACAGTAATTGAGAAAGTCTTATGCTTAGGACCAATTTTTTTCCATTTTCCTGATAATACTTAAGGGAGGTTGGAGTCTTGTTTAAATCAGATTGATCCTTATCATTCTGAAGCTTTTTAGGACTCAAACATGAGATACAAAATATTAATATTGTCTATTCTTTGATTAAAATGACTTGGAGCTAACTTATTGAGTGACTATGAATGAATTATATCATTGAATTTGACAGAACAGATAAATACCTACATTATTTTTTCTTGTTTTATATTTATTTTTGAAGTGGGAGGAATGAATCATCTTCGAGAGAATGGTATAGTGCACCGTGATATCAAGCCAGGAAATATCATGCGTGTTATAGGGGAAGATGGACAATCTGTGTACAAACTCACAGACTTTGGTGCAGCTAGAGAATTAGAAGATGATGAGCAGTTTGTTTCTTTGTATGGCACAGAAGAATATTTGGTAAGTCATGCATTACTAATAATGTTACTGAAAGAAGCTGGATATATTGTAAATATGGATAATTGGTCAGCCAATTAACTCTACAATGTGTTACATAATTTTTATGACAGATTACATTTTCTATACTAATGATTATAGGGTATAATGAGGAAATTATTAATAGGTATTTGTTTCTGAGGGTTTTTTCATTTTTCTGTTAAAAATTTTTATAAGTTTTATAACATTCTTAAATTATTTGATTTTACTAATGCAATAGATCTGGAGTAAAAGTAGAAGCTATCTGTTCATTCCAGAAGCATCTAGGTGGTTAAGGCTCCCTTTTTTGGATCAGAATAGCTACTACATTATATATGAACTTAATATAATTCAATTCCCTGTAGAGCAAAATTCATTAGAGTTCTGAAGCAGAAGATTCTATTCCGGGACACTAGTTAATGAAATACAGAGAGTCTATTGTTAGAAACACACATATTAATGAAATGTCTTTGAAAAGCTCTAACGTGAAATTCTTTTAGAACTAGAAAAGCTCTGTGGTCGAAACAGTTTAGATAAGTACATTGGTGTGCAGTTAAAAATTTGAACACTTAGGAGACTTTTGCCCTGACTGGTGTGGCTCAGTTGGTTGGGCGTCGTCCCACAAAGCAAAAGGTCACCAGTTGAGTCCCAGTCAGGACGTACTTATGCCTAGGTGTGGGTTCCCTCTCCATACTGGGACCATACAAGAGACAATCAATGGATGTTTCTCTCTCACATTAATATTTCTCTTCCTGATTTTATTTTCCCCTTCGCCTCTCTCTCACAATAAAAGGAATAAGAAAATACTCTTGTTTTTGTTTTTCTAAGAAAATACTCTTCAAAAAAAGTACGCTTAATGCATAATCAAGAAGTTTATAATATGTATTGTTGTAGCTATCACTAATTGTTCATGGCTCTGAATTTTGTCTTAAAAAGCTTAGAATCTTCAAAAAAATCAAAAAGAAAAAGTTCAGAATTTGACTTTTTTCCAGTTGGATTCTGCTGTTGTAATTTTATTTCTTACAGATTTTATTAATTTTATTTTTAGAGAGAGGGAAAGAGGGAGAGAATGGGAGAGAAACATCAGTGTGTGATTGCCTCTCACATGCCCCCAAATGGAGACCTGGCTCACAACCCAGGCATGTTCCCTGACTGAATTGAACTGGTGACTCTCTGGTGACTGAATTGAACTGGTGCTCGGTCCACTGAGCCACACCAGCCAGGGCTGCTGTTGTAATTTTATTGCAAGAATAAAGTCTAGCCGACCCTGTAGCTTTCTGCAGGTTATTCTAAGTCTGGTATGAATTAAGGTGTGTTAAGTCATTCTCCTATCAATATATAATCCCAAATCAATTTGTAGTTATATTTTGATAATCTTTTAATAAGAGCACCTAAAGTGGATTATAGTTATTCAGCAAAGGTTTATGAATGCCTACTATATACCAGATACATGATTTCTGCTCTTCTTTATTTTAGTGAGGAAAATGGATAGTTGCTAAGTATATAAACAGGTAAATAAGATAAATTCAGAAAATTGAAGTGGTGAGAAGACAGTAGGGTAATAAGATAAAGAATGATTAACAGGAGAAAGATAGCTAAGGAAAGCCTCTTTTTAATCCTAAAGGAAGTGACACTTAAATAGAAAAAAAAATAAAAGCAAGCCGAAGATTTGGGAGAAGAACGTTATAAGCAGAGGGAGTAGCAACTGCAAAGGCCTTGAAATAAGAATGACCTGGGGTGTTTGAGAAACAGAAAGGAGAGCAGTTTGGCTGGACTTCAGCGAGTGAAGGGGCAGGTGGTAGGAATTGGAATTGGAGAAACAAGCAGATGCCTGCCAGGTCATATAGGCTAGTAGTTTCATCCTAGTCTGGTCACCCACTTTTTACGTAAATGTTTTGCAGTGTTCCCTTTAATGTTTTGGAATGAAGTTCTTAGATAATATAGTCAACCTTCATACCTAATTAAAAGAATAGCATAGTATCTTAGTAATGATATAAAAGAAAATATGTATAATAAAATCATAAGCATTTAATATATAGAAGTTTAGGAACCACTTCAACACCAAACAATTTATCAGAAGCTTTCACCTATATGGGATATCACATCTAACACAAATGCAGTTATAACTTGCCTGTTGTGTTAGTGAGTCACACATCACAAATGGTGATGTTGCTGATAGGATTTTAAAAAGGAGTGGATAATTCTTGGTAGTTTTTAACTAAATAAAGTAGAATAACACAGAGCTACATTCTTTTTTTTTAAATTTTATTGTTGTTGTATTACATCCATCCCCTTTTTGCTCCCCTCTGTCCCCCTCCCCACTCACCCATTCCCCACAAAGTCAATCCCACCTGTTGTCCATGTCCATGGTTCCTTTATACTAGGTTCTTGCAGAGCTACATTCTTGTAGCTTACACAGTATGTTTACATATAAAATGGACTTAGATCATTATAAACAGACTTCTCATCTGCATGGGTATCTGGCAGGATATTCAGATGTCCTGTAGAATGTGAGAAACTAGTTTTTCAGAACTCTCCCATATTGGGCAGGATGTTTCTCATCTCTGGTCTGCCCACTTAACTACCAGCAGCCGTCCCCAGTTACTGTGATGACCAAAAGAAGCAAACAGTGGTCCTGTACCAGCCTCCTTGGAGCTGATTTCCCATTACCAACATTACCAACTATTACATCCTCATGTACCCTCCTATGGCCACAGTTCAGCCTTTGCTTCTAACAGACTTAAAATGGAAAGAACGAAACAGTAAATATATGAACTCTTAAGTCCTTGCTGTACTCTAAGCTGAAATTTTACTTTTTTTTCCTATTTCAGATTTTGCACAGCCTTATGATAAAATTATAAAATTAGATAAATAAGCCTGGGGCTCAATAATTTAGGAATATTTCCATATTTAAATGACACCTCTCCTTTTGGAGTTCCCAGGCCAAATGTTAAAATCTTCTCTTTGTATATTAACATCCAAAGGAAACACCAACAATTTTCTTCTACCATTTTTAATGTGATGGATGACTTAATTATATAATCTAGGGACTTTGCTATAGCTTAATTCTTATGCTCCTATTCCAGATGCAGAGGCTCAGGTCCAATAATACTAAGCCCTAGTAGCACATTCAGGAGAGAGCCAGTGGGTACACATATGTCAGACCAGAATGTGTCTCAAGTCACTGTCAGTCATTCCCTAGGGAATGCCTTCCAACTATGCCAATTTGTTACACCTTTCAAGGAGGTACCCCCCAACTTTTGTCTCCTAGAATCTCTATATCTCCTTTTCCCAGGTTGGCGGCCCCATGTTCCAGAAGATATCGAGCATATACAGGTACTCTTGGCCTATTCACAGCATTATTTATACACCAAATACCAGCTGCTAGGTCAAAGGTCAGGCCAGCACTTTTGGGGCAATAGTGTGTTATGCCACAGAACCAACAAAACCACTCAGATCCTGTATATTTTGTAGGTATATGTTTGGACGTTCACTTTAAATGCTTCATGCTTACCACTTCTTGATTTCTCATTAAAAGTGCTTCCCAAAAGAGTTCCAAAAAATCTAAAGATAATGACCCTTTGGGAGTCAGATTCATAGACCGTGTCATCTTTTAGAAGCACCCTTCCAGCAGGGTTACCCACATTGGTTCCCAGCCCTTTGGAACACAGCAAAATACCACAAAGACATAGGCATTGTTTTGGTTTGGAGTCATCGAGTGATTACTTTCCATTGGTCCAGGGTACACTCTTACAGCTTTACCTCCCAAGAATCTTCAAGTTCCAGTGTATAACTTTCATAAAGGCAAATGGCAAGAGGCTAAACATTTGTACCGCCTTGTCCTTTGCAAAACCAAATATCCATCAGAATCTCTGTCTGGATCCGTAAGCCCCTAAGCATGCCCTGAGAGAACCATTTGTTCTCCACACTGGAATATAGTTGTCTTATGTGCTGAAGGACATGTGTTTAACATCAGATTAGCTACTTGTCTGGATCACTGGGTCCCCAGTGAACTCAGGCCAGTCCTCTGAATAAATTCTAGAAAATTTAATTTTCATCTTGGAGCCCCTATGACTTACTCTGATGGATTGCATGTAAGGGATGAGGGAAAGGAATCAAAGACTGCCTGATAGGTTTGGAGCGTAAGCAGCTAGGTAGATGGCAGTACTATTTACTTAGAGGATAAAGATTAGAGGCACACAGATTTGAGCGGGAAGACTAAGAATCTAGTTTGAATGTTAGGTTTGAGCTACTTTTTAGATTTTCAAAGAAACAGTGGGATATATGAATCCAGATTTCGGGGCAGAGATAATTTGGGGAGTTTAAGAACAGATAAAATTCGGTGTCATGATCCTAAATGGAAGATGAGGAAATAAGGCAGTTATAAATGTGGATAGCTATTTTGAAAAATGTTGATTTAATGGGAAGCAGAGAATTAGGTGATAGCTAGGAGTTAAGGAGTCAACTTAAGGTTTTTTAAAATAGGAGATAATTAAAACATGTATGTAAGCTGAAAGGAATGATCCAATAGAGAAGAGAAAATTGATTCATACAATAAAAGGTGTAATTGAAGAATTGGTGAGATGATATGATGGGCTCCACAGTACAGATGGAAAGTTACCCACTGCAACTGGAAAGTAGGCCTGGAGTATGGACATGGATTATGTAGATTGATATTTGTACTAGGTATAAGGGAGAGTTGATTCTCTTATTGCTCCCAGTTCCTCATTGAAGTATAAAGTAAAGTCATCAAAATTGAGGGTCAAATGAGGTGGTGTTGGAACTTTGAGGAGAGGAAGACATGAAATACTCTCTCCAGATTGGGAAAAAGAAGTTATAAGGAAAATATTGTAGAATTTCTAGGCATTATTGAACACCGATTTTTGTATAATGTATTACCATAGAGTACAAGTTAGTTTTCTTTTTTTTTTTAAGCATCCTGATATGTATGAGAGAGCAGTGTTAAGAAAAGATCACCAGAAGAAATATGGAGCAACAGTTGATCTTTGGAGCATTGGGGTAACATTTTACCATGCAGCTACTGGATCACTGCCATTTAGACCATTTGAAGGGCCACGTAGGAATAAGGAAGTGATGTAAGTGATTTCTCCATCTAAAACTAGAAATAATTTAAAAAATGTATCTTTATCTTATTCGTGTCATCAAATATTAGGGTGTACATCAATGAAAACTGATAAGCCAGCATTAAGCTTTTTGGTTTTAAATAAGAATACAGCCTTATAAAAATAAAAATGTATAGGCATAATTTTTCATATCATCCTTAAATTTCTTATATACACAGTATAAATGGCATCTTGTCTTTGGCCCATTATTAGAAATATACTGCTTTCTGGATTTTATTTCAGCACATTTTTTTATTTGTCTTTGTGTGCTTATTAAGTTTTTTCCTTGAAAAAATAGTAATATGTGGAGTTGTTGAATCATTACTGGATCTAATGAACTATGTAGTTCCTACCTTGTACTGATCTAACTCCTTTTATCATTTAAAAAATATTAATGTAGAGCCCTGGCTGGTGACACAGTGCATAAGGTGCCAGCCTGCGAACCCAAAGGTTGCTGGGTTGGTTCCCTACTAGGGCACAAAACCAGATTGCAAGTCAGGTCTCCAGCCAAATCTGTGGCTAGAAGCAGGTGAAAGTCAACCATACATTGATGTTTCTCCCCATCTCTGCCTCTCTCCCTTCCCCTCTCTCTGAAAATAATAAAATATTTTTAAAAAATTAATGTAACATTTCATTTTTTTCTAGTATTGTAGTTTCAATCCAAACACTGAATACGTTTTACTATTTTTTTTTTAAGATTTTATTTCATTATTTTTAGAAAGAGGGGAAGGGAGAGAGGCAGAGAGGAAGAGAAACACCAATGTGTGGTTACGTTTCGCTTGCCTCCAGCCACAGACCTGACTGGAGACCTAGTCTGCAACCTGGTTATGTGCCCTGGCTGGGGAATTGAACCTGCGACCTTTGGATTCGCAGGCCGGCGCCTTATCCACTGTGCTACCAGCCAGGGCACCTTTTACTATTATGTTATTAATTTAAATACTGCTATAATTATTAGGAAATAATTACTGTGTATAAAATCACTGTTGTAAACCAAATAATGGAGGAAGGAAACATTTCTAGATGTAAAATCTATTACGAAATTCACTCATACATTGGCTATACATCTTTTTATTTTAAAATAAATTAGTAACTGAACTTGATTCATGAGAAACAGCCAAAACGTGCACACGTGAGACTGAGGTTATGAATGCTGTTTAGTTTAATGACTCATTTGGAACAGTAACTCACTGACAGCCTAATGTGTCAAACCATTCTTCAGAGCCTAATGTTGTCTCAGACTGTTAGAGATTTGATGCTATCTTTTATAAGCAAACATGACATCATAATCACAACTGGAAAAATCTTCTGTTTAATCTTACTTGAAAAATTTAGGGAAAAGTAGATTTTTCTTTTTGTTGATTGGCGGAAATAAAACCAATTCAGGTGATACAATGACTTTTGCTAAAACAGGTAACTGAATGTTTTCCAGCAAAGATAACATACAAAGAGGGGACCCAAAACAAACTGGAATTATGAGGTCTGTCATTATGGTATCCCTCCATGTACTATGAAAAATAGAGACATTCATTGAAGAAGAAACATTGTACTTAGGGCAGTGACACTTAAGTCCCCTTCAAAGTAGGCACCTTGGGACTGGGTGACTCCCAGTCACCATCAGCTGCCCCATTGTATTTTCCTGCATCTCTTAGATGGTCTGAAATCTCTTCCCTTTCAAAGGTGATTTTAGTTTTGGGAAAAGCAAGAAGTCACAGGGCTCCAAATCTGGGTTATAGGGCAGCTGAGTCACCTGGGTGATAGGATGCTTGAGCAGACTCATTGTTGTGATGAAGCTGCCAATCATCAGTTGCCCATAGCCCATTTATGATGGGTGGTTTACAAGCACACCAGCCCGCACAGTGCTGCAGGTTCAGCAGTTTTTGATCAAAAACAGCATGTCACCCCTGCCACCCTCTCTATTCACTCGATCTCACCCCAGTGGTTTTTTCTGTTTCCATGGATGAACAAGTTCTCAAAAGGAAACATTTTGCTGATGTGGAAGAGGTGAAACAAGAAACTGGCAGCAGCACTAAAAGGCATCAAAATTGATAAAATCAAAAACTGTTTTGAGCAGTGGAAAAACTGTTTAGATAGGTATAGTGTGCATCAAATGGAAAGTATTTTGAAGGTGACTGAAGTTTAAACAAATAAAAATCAATACACAATTTTTAAAATAAATATCATTTTTGGGGGTCCCTCCTCCTACATATTCATAAGAAGAAGACATTAATTACTAAACTAATGATTTTGGTATAGCATCATCTTGAGCCTGTATTACAGAGGTGCCCTATGTTTTTTAAATAAAACCTTCATTAGTGAAGGCTGAGAGTCAACTTGTGTTTTATTATTAAACCTAAATTGTGCCTAACAGTTAATCATGCTTTTACTGTCACAGATATGTTTTAAAGAAATAGTAGCATTTCTTGATGTCCTAAAAATGTATTAAGTAAAAGTGTGATTCTTCCTAATAAAGGGAACATAACTCATAACCAACTAAGAATTTCTGATGATTTTGTCTGACTACCATGTGGGCAGATACACAGGGGAATTTATTTTTTATATGCACTCAATTTTTTATGAACATTGATGCTAATAAATGTTCAGATGTACTGGAAGTAATAATAATTACTAATGAATGATGTATTTATCTTCATTATAGCAGTGTTAACCTTTTGCATCTCATTTGTATGTTTAAATATGTTTATATATGCATTTTACCAAAATTTGTTAAGCTTTTTTAAGGATTTGTAAGCATTGCCTTAAGAATTCTGTTATACATTCTATTTTCTTTTTTTTTCCTTGCACTAATCTCACATACCTCTACTTATTCCTCCACAATCAGATCCTTTTCATGTGAATGCAACTGATTTTTCACATTAATTTCTTTCTTTCTTGAAAAATCTCTAAAGATAGAAATTCTGACTCCCTCTGGTGAGGAAAGAGCAAGCAATCCAAATCAGTTGTACTGGTACTTTTTTCAAAAATGTATTGATTTGCTCTTTTTGCTTTATCTACTGTGAGGATGCAAACCACTCTCAGCAGTCAGACTGTCAATATCCCAGAAAATGTCCACATCACCCTGAAGGGACTCACAGTTATTGTGAGGGGCCCCAGAGGCACCCTGAAGAAGGACTGAAATCACATTAATAAGACCTCAGTCTCCTTGAAAAGAAAAAGGAGAGTCTCCAGGTGGATAAATCATAGGGAAATAGGAAGGAACTGGCTACTGATCACATTCTCTGTAGTTATACACAGAGCATGAACAAGAGTCATAGACTGGGTTTCTGTTACAAGATGAGATCTGTGTATGCTCACTTCCCCATCAACATCGTTATTCAGGAGAATGGTTCTCTTGTTCAAATAAAAAATTTCTTGAGTGAAAAATACATCCACAGGGTTTGGATGAGGTCATGTGTTGCTTGTTCAATATCTCAAGCACAGAAAGATGAACCGATTCTTGAAGGAAACTACATTGAACTTGTATCAAATTCAGCTGCTTTGATTCAGAGTGCTGCCCAGTTAAAAACAAGGATATCAGAAAAATTTTGGATGGTTTCTGAAAACAGTTCAGCAGACTAATGAGTAAGGTCTAAGTTGTCCAGCTGTACAGAAATAGCACGATACCAAGTGATTCCTCTGACTTGCACAACCCTAAGAAGGATTACATCTACCTCAAAACAAAAAACAACCAGAGTTACCAGAAAATCGAACTGCATGCAAATCCAACAAAGATATAAAGAAGTAATACTCATCCAGACAGATGTGATAGCTCTCTACCTAATACACAGAGGCAACCACAGGAGGCTGTCAAGTTGAGAAAACAGAGAAGTATGGCCCAAAAGAGGGAGCAAATCAAGGCACCAGAGGGAGAAGTAAGCAAGGAGGAGATAGCCATCCTGACACATACAGAGTTCAAAACACTGGTGATAATGATGCTTACAGAAATGATTGAGTACAGCAAACACATAAGGGAGGAAGCAAAGGCTATGCTAAATGAAATGAAGAAAAATCCACATGAAACCAATAGTGAAGGGAAAGAAGCCAGGGGTCAAATCAGTGATTTGGAATATAAAGAAGAAATAAACAGTCAACCACTACAGAATAAAGAAACAAGAATTGAACAAAATGAGGAGGGGTTTAGGAACCTCTGGCACATTAAGTGTACTAACATTTGAAACATAAGGGGCCAGAAGGAGAAGAGAAAGAGCAAGAAATTGAAAACTTACTTGAAAAATAATGAAGAAAAACTTACCTAATTTGATGAAGGAAATAGACATACAAGTCCAAAAAGTGCAGAGTCCCATACAAGCTATACCCAAAGAGGACCACACCAAGTCACATCATAATTAAAATGCTAAAGGTTAACAATGAAGAGAGTATCTTAAAAGCAGCAAGTGAAAAAAAGAATTACCTATGAAGGAGTTCCCATAAGATTGTCAGCTCTTTCCTCAAAAGAAACTTTGCAAACTAGAAGCAACTGGCAAGAAGTATTCAAAGTGATGAAAAGCAGGGGCCTACAACCCAAATTACTCTATCCAGAAAAGCTATCATTTAGAATGGAAAGGCAGATAAAGTGCTTCCCAGTCAAGGTAAAGCTAAAGGAGATCATAACAACAAACCCCTATTATATGAAATGTTAAAGGGACACATATATGAATAAGAAGACCAAAACTATAAACAGTAAAATGACAAATTTACAACTATCAACAAATGAATCTGCTGAACAAAAACAAACTAAGCAAATAACTAAAACAGGAACAACCATAGATAGGGAGCTCATTTGGAGTGTTATCAGTGGGGAGGGGGAAGAGGGAGAAGGTGGAAAAAGCTGCAGGGATCAAGAAGCTAACTGGTAGGTACAAAATAGACAGGGGGACATTAAGAATAGTAAAGGAGCACCCTGACTGGTGGTACAGTGGATAAGGCGCCAGCCTGCGAACCCAAAGGTCTCTGGTTCAATTCCCCAGCCAGGGTACATAACCAGGTCTCCAGCCAGGTTTGTAGCTAGAGGCAGGTGAAAGGCAACCACGCATTGATGTGTCTGTCTCTCTCTCTCTCTCTGCATCTCCCTTCCCCCCTCTCTAAAATAATAAAATCTTAAAAAACGAAAAAAGAATAGAACTTACATGCATGACCCATAGACATGAACTAAGGGCGTTGAGGGGGGTGTTGCTAGAGGAAGGAGAGGTACTGGGCATAGAAGGGAAAGGGGAAAAAACTGGGACAGCTGTAATGACATAATAAAATATACTTAAAAAAATAAATAAGATGCCAAATGAATCCTCTTGACTTAACTACGATATTTTAAAGATGCAGTAAAAGCCACGTATTGATTTGGGGGGAAACACAATACACTGATTTGTTTAGAGTACGTTTGTATAGATATTTAATTGAAAGATAATTATGTCAGAAATAATATCTTTAAACTTATATAAGATTCTGCTGTATTATGTTTTACATTTTCATCTGGATAAAGTATTCTTGAAGGCATGAAGCTCTTATTTTTCTCCTATTTTCAAGTTTTGTTTATGAAAGTATTAAAACTAAGAGGTTGCTTTTGTTGACTTACTATATCATTATAGTATTTTGCGTCCCCATCCAGCTCTTTCTTCAGTTCATGTTTATTTTTATTATCTTCATCAAGAATCAGATTAAACTCGACTTAATTTTTGTACACATATTTCTATTTGTTAATATATTTTTCAATATGCAAAGAATCTTTCAGAAACTGTTATGTATAGTTTTGTTTTTTTTAAGAATGCTATTTGTTCTGGAGTAATTTCATAATCTAGTTGAATGTGCCTTTGGATAATATGGTAAATGCGATTTAGATGCTTTTTTTATGGTCTAGAGACATTCTGTAATGTAACTTTTTTGTGTTTGCTCAGTTTTTTCAGATGGAAAAATTCTTATTTTTATGAAAATCAAGATGTTAGATGGCACTCTGAGATCCCAAATGAAAATTAATTATGACATGCATAAAATAATAATGCAACTATTATCCTACTTCAGTCAGTCAGGTTTAAAGTGTTTAGATTGTTTTATGGATCCTGTTAACATCAGTTAACAAACAAAGTTTCATCTAGTAGATAATTGTAGGTGCACCTGAGAAAATACTTCTGCACAGCCCATTGGTCAACTATTGCAATAAGGAACTGCTTATTTTATTCTGCTTTTATCTTTTCCAAGGTATAAAATAATTACTGGAAAGCCTTCTGGTGCAATATCTGGAGTACAGAAAGCAGAAAATGGACCAATTGACTGGAGTGCAGATATGCCTGTTTCTTGTAGTCTTTCTCAGTGAGTATAGTATACCCAGTTTTCCTCTTTTGCAGTTGGTGTTTGGAATCCTAATTGACCAAAATCACAAATAATTGAGTGTAATTTATTGTTGTTGTTTTAGAGCAAAGCTTTGATTTGTGATTTTTGTCTTTGTGGTGATAAAAAATCGACTATAAGTATAATGTATAAATTATTTGACAAATCTATGAGCACCTGGGCATATATTTTTGAGATTACTAATCACTAGGCTTGGGATCCTGTCCAAATAGGGATCCAGCCTAGGACCTTGGTGTATTTTATTCTGACTTCCATATTCACAGGTGACAAATAGTATTATACAGATAGTAATAACTAGAGTTCTAAAACACAAGCACTCAAGTTTAATATACCTTCATTCTTAAAAAGTTACTCAAAAGGTGAGAAATAATAGTTTTTGACTACTTCTTCCAGCATGTCAAATGTTCATAAAAGTCTTATTTAACTTGGCAGCCAGAAGTCTAAAAAAATTGTATTCTCGGATATGAATCCTGTTATCACAAAGATTTAAGATAAAAGAAATGAACAGTAGACAGCAAATTATTATATATTTAACTCTGGAAATAAAGCCAGGACACTCATCAATATGTAGAATTTGTGATTAGTGAATTTAATTTTTCCTGAGTGTTATAGTTATATAATCCATTAAGTAAGCGCATAAATATATCTTATGGTTTACTAGCATAACATCTATTATAATTGGTGGGTCCCTTTTTCCTTAGTAATTTTTTTTTTAATTCTTTTTTATTTTTAGAGAGAGGGTAAGGGAGAGAGAAAGAAAGAGAGGGAGAGAGACATCAACAAGTGATTGTCTCTCCTGCACCCCCAACTGGGAACTAGGCCTGCAACCTTTTGGTTCATAGGCCGTGGTTCATTCCACTTAAGCCACACGAGCCAGGGCTTCCTTAGTAATTTTTATGAGTAGTTTTTTCTTGTAGGTGCCCTGACTGGAGATTGAACCCACAACCTTGGTGTTTTGGAATAACACTGTTACCAACTGAGCTATCTGTTTAGGGCTGTGGGTGCTTTTTGTATGGCTTACTTATAAATAAATATATTTATCACAAGCTAATAAAAATGTTACCCATTATTTTATGTATTGATGTCAGTGAACACCCATTTAAACCAAGAGTTTCACTGCTAACATCATTTTGAAAACCTTTTTGTTGTTCTTAGAAGCCTCCAAAATAAAAATGTGTCATGCAGCTAGAATTACCAAGAAACATTCATTTTATTGGAGAGCAGAAATTAATATTATAATAATGATTTGTGTTAAATTTTGATTTATAAAATACTCATTTTGAGAATCTCAGTCCAAACATAAAATTTAAAGAGGTCAAGAAATTAATACTTTCTGTATTAATTATATTGCTGTAACTCAGAATCAATAACTTGACAATCTGAACTATAGATTGGATATTAAAGGAGGGTAACGTCCTATTTGCCTGACCAGTCTTTAGCATACCAAGTTCTACATTCTTTGATAAAAATTGCTTAGGGAAGCATATATTCTTTTTTTTTTTTTTGAGATTTTATTTATTATTTTTAGAGAGAGGGGAAGGAAGAGACACATCAATGTATGGTTGCTTTTCATCTGTCTTCAGCTACAGACCTGGCTGGAGGCCTGGCCTGCAACCTGGTTATATGCCCTGGCTGGGGAATCAAATCAGCAACCTTTAGGTTTGCAGGCTGGCACCTTATCCACTGTGCCACCAGCCAGGGCTCTTTTTTGTTTATAGTACATTAAGTACTACTAATTAACAATGAAAACAACTACCAAGAATATAATGATTGCCAAAAATAATAATAATAACCATCCTTTTTCTTACAAGTATTAGTCAAGACTGGATAGCAAGTGAGGAAAACCTAACTCAGCTGGTCTAAATGCAAAAGAAAATAGATTGACTTTGTAATTTAAAAGTTTTGCCCTGGCTGGTAGCTCAGTGGATAGGTGCCAGCCTGCAAACCCAAAGGTCACTTGTTCGATTCTCCAACCAGGGCACATAACCAGGTTGCAAGCCGGGTCTCCAGCCAGGTCCATAGCTGGAGGCAGGTGAAAGACAACCATACATTGATGTTTCTCTCCTTCTCTGCCTCTCACCCTTATCCTCTCTCTAAAAATAATTAAAATCCTTAAAAAAAAAAAAAAAAAAAAAAAGTCCACATGTGTATGTGATTTAAAACCCAGCTGAATCCTTGGACTCAGTCAGACCTTTGGTCCATTGGTTTGGTACTCATGGTAATGCCTTCAAAGGATAGGAAAAGAAAATTACTTTAGACATTTCAAAGGTGTGTTATATTAGATACACAAGAATAATGGACAGAGCTCACTGAAGGTAAAAGTTGGCCTTTGCTAAGGAAACTATAGGCCTGAAACATGACTGTCCCTGGTGACTTGCCCAATTAAGAATTCGTGATCAGACCACCCTGTGTGTTGCTTTTGGTCACTAAGCCTGTCAGGCCTGCCATGCAGTCCCGTGAACTCATTAGGTTTATCGCATAACCCCCTTTTTGTTCACAGAAGTACTTTAAAAGGCATATAAATTCAACATAAAAAAGATAACCTTGCAGTGTCATATTAAAAAGACATTAAAGAACCTGAAATTAAACTATTATTCTCATGACCATCTGGTTCAAATCAATTAATCTCACCTAGGTGAGTTTGCATCTATAGTGTTAGCAAATGTTTGGAAAAGTGAGGAAAGTTGGATATGAGAGATCAAAAACAATAACCAATAAAAGAAGCTAACATAAAAATGCTATAGTTCCTGATTCATTGACAAGTAATGTTGAACTAAGGCTACCTGACTTTCTGAAAAGTTGGCAGATTTTTAAAAACTTGGATCTAATCTAATAATAATAGTTGTTCCTTTGATTTGTTAGTTAATACTATGATTTTATACCTATATAAAATATAGCACATTCACCCTTCAACTTTTTTTAATACTATTTTAGGGGTCTACAAGTTCTACTTACCCCTGTTCTTGCAAACATCCTTGAGGCAGATCAGGAAAAATGTTGGGGTTTTGACCAGTTTTTTGCAGAAACAAGTGACATACTGCACCGAATGATAATTCATGTTTTTTCGCTACAACAAATGACAGCTCATAAGATTTATATTCATAGCTATAATACGTAAGTACCTCTTTATATTGTTTTACTATGTGGTAATACTCTGTAATATCTTCGTAAGTTAGGAGAGGAAATAGAAGAGATACCTCAGTGGTAGGCACCACTGCCAACTTAGTAAATAATGTTTGAGTGCTTCGCAAATTCCTTTTTATTTATCTTCTCAATAAAAGGATTAATTTTCTAAGTTTCTTTAATTTACAGGTAAATTTTTAAGATTGATCTTAAACTATAAATTTTACAAGGTTATTTTTGTTTCTGTGCCTTCTGTCAAATTACATAATCCCATAACCATAATAGCATCTACTAATAAATGGGCCAAGTTTCATTAAGAATGCTGTGCTCTCATATAAAAAAATATTAAAGCATAGATCTTAAATACAGTTTGTGTAGTTATTGTTTTCATATGTGACATAAAACCCTTATTGGGTGCTGGAAAAATAATTATTTGTTTTACCAAAATAAAAACACATAATATCCATGTCACAAAAGAATCCATCCATGTGATGAAATAGCACATAAGTAAATACATACACGCTTAACATATAACACTGGATAAACTAAGATAGGTGGGTCAGTATTGGCAGTATAAACATCTGGTTGTAATATTGTATAGTTATGCAAGCTATTACCATTGGGGGAGACTAGGTGAAGGATATATAGCATCTCTCTGTATTATTTCCTTTTTTGTTTGTTTCACCATTTTTTTTTATACTTTGATTATGCTGTTACAGTTACCCCAGTTTTTCCCCTTTGCCCTTCCCTCCAGCATTCCCACCTTGCTTTGTTCATGTCCATGTAAGTTCTTTAGCTTCACCCTTTCCTATACTGTTCTTAGCATCCCCGTCTAACTTTGTTCCTACCAATTATGCTTCTTGATCCCTACATCATTTCCCTCTTCCTTCCCTTTCCCCCTCCCAGCTGATAACCATCCAGATGACACTCAGACCTATCATTGTTTGTTTTTCTGATTCAGTTCTTGATAGTTGTGAGTTTGTGTCATTTTAATGTTCATAGTTTTGATCTTTTTCTTAAATAAGTCCCTTTGTAATAATGGTTTGGTGATGATGAATTCCTTTAGCTTTACCTTGTCTGGGAAGCACTTAACCTACCCTTCAATGCTAAACAATAGCTTTGCTGAATAGAATAATCTTAGTTGGTCCTTGCTTTTCATTATTTTGAAAATACTTGCCTACAGAGTTTCTTTTGAAAAATCAGCTGCTAGTCTTTTTTTTTTTTTTTCTTTTTTAAATGTTAGCGAGAGAGGGGAGGGAGGGAGAAAAAGAGAGAGAGAAATGTCAATGTGGGAGACATGCCCCAACTGGGGACCTGGCCTGAAACTCAGGCATGTGCCTTGACTGGGAATCAAACCAGCAACCCTTTGGTTCACAGGCTGGCACTCAATCCACTAAGCCACACCAGCCAGTGCTCAGCTGCTGATTTTACGGGAACTCTTTTTGTAGGTAACTGTTCTGTTTTTCTATTACTGCTTTTAATATTCTCTCTTTATCTTTAACCTTTGGCATTTTAATTATGAGGTGCCAATGTGATCCTCTTTGAGTCCAACTTGTTTGGGACTCTGCATTTCCTGGACTTGTATGTGTATTTCCTTTGCCAAATTAGGGAAGTTTTCTTTCATTGTTTTTTCAAATAAGTTTTCAATTTCTTGCTCTTCCTCTTCTCTAGCATCCATATGATTCATTCGGATGTTGGTACATTTAAAGTTGTCTCAGAGATTCCTAATCCTCATTCTTTTTTTCAATTCTTGTTTCTTCTTTATGTTTCAGGTGATTATTTTCTCCTTCTATTCCAGGTCATTGATTTGAATCCCCGCTTCCTACCCATCAGTGCTGGTTCCCTGTACATTTTTCTTTATTTCACTTTGTATAACCTTCTTCCTTTATTTTGTGGTGGTACTCAATCATTTCTCTGAGCATCCTGATCACCATTATTTTGAACTCTGCAGCTGATAGATTGTCTATCTCCATTTTTATTTAGTTCTTTTCCTGGATTTTTGTTCTGTTCTTTCATTTGGGCCATATTTCTTTGTCTTCTCAATTTGTCTGCCTCCCTGTGTTTGTTTCTGTGTATTAGGCAGAGCTACTTTGACTCCCTGTCTTTGTAGTATGGCCTAATGTAGATGTCCTGTAGGGTCCAGTGGCACAGCCTCCCTTATCACCCAAGGTAGATACTTGAGGTGCACCCTTCATGTGGGCTGAGTACACTCTCCTCTTGTAGTTGAGCCTTCATTGCTGCTGGCAGACCAGTGGGAGGGATTTACTCTGTCCAGTCAGCTGTAAGGACTGGCTTTGACCACTGACCACCCACCTCTGCCCTCTGTAGAGGATCAGCTGTGCAAGGCAAGGCAAGCTGGTAGTGCTTCGACATGGTCTGTAGCTGTCCAGTGGGTGCACTGGCCCTGGGATTTCCCAGATGGTACAGGCCAAGGTCAGCCCCCTGCTGTGTCCTGCCTGGGCCACCCTGCCTGAGCTATGAAACAATCTGAGATGCTGCTACTTGTGCGGGGCTTGGAGATTCCAGGGTGAAGCCAAGCCATGGATCTAGGCTGGCTGCTGCTAGTACCTGGCCTGCAGCTCACTGAGGCAGCTGTTGCTTGTTTGAGAGGATTTAGGAAGTTGTGAAGCAAGAGCCAAGACAGAACCATCCATGGAAAGACAGCTTGGGTGGGCCTGTAAATTGGATGGGGTGGAGTTTCTGGGGACCTCCAAGGTGGTCAGTGTTAGCCAGATTGATAGAGTCTCAGGTATGGTACCAGCTCCTTGATGGATGTGGTTTCTTTAATTCAACAGTTGTCAGACTTCCATTCAACTCAATTTCTGTGGTTCTGAATGATGGTTGCTCTGTATTTTAGTTATAATTTTGACGTGGTTGTGGGAAGAGACAAGCGATATCTACCATGTTAAAATGAAGGAAAAAACATTACACCCATTGTATAAGCCTTAGCATGTTTTTGTTTTGTTTTATGTTGAAAAGGATTCAAATAGCAGTTTTGATTGTCTCATAAAGACTTTTTGGTAATTAAGGTATAACAGTAATTAGATAAAATTTTTATATATTACTATAATATCTATGTCTAATATAAGCACTAAATATATAAATATAAAATAACAATATAAGATTAAATTAAAATAAAATATGCATCTTTATTTTGGTACTTAATAACCTGAATAATATGTATTATAGTTATGAGTTGGCCGCTAGTTCATTTTTTAATTTAATCTTTATTGCGTTTCTTCTATTACGATTTAGTCCTCTTAATGCCCCCCTCTCTGCAGCAGTCATCAGACTGTTGTCTATGTCCATGAGTCTTGAAAATCTATTTTAATGTAAAAAGACCAACCAAGCCTGAGCCAGATCCTAACAAAGGCTTGTGGAAGAAAGAAATCACAACATTACTGCTGAAATGCTTCTTTGATTTCATAGCCCTATTTAGGGAGAATCTTCCTTTTCCCCAGAACATCATTTTGAAAATATTTGGTTTTATTAATTTAACAAACATTATATGGTTATATTATAACTACTATTCTCAGTTCTTTATATATTTAAGTCATTTTAGTCCTCACAACAAATCCTATTATAGATCCTATTATGATTTTACACATGAGGAAACTTAGCACAGAGGTTAAGTAAGGTAAGGTAACTCAGCAAATAAATGGAAGCACTGGAATTTGAACTCAGCCTGACTTCAGAGTCGGCTGCTGTGTTGGCTCCCCATTATTAAATATTAAGAACCCTTATATTATAGATATCCAATATAGGTATGCAAACAGAAATATTATAGAATTGATTGCTTACAGACAATTTATGTGAAATTTTTAGTTTAATAGACTTTGTAGTATCCATATCAAAAAAGCAGTATTTCTGTGGACTGTTATGATCTGAAGTACCACTTAGAAATGAATGTTGTGTACTTAGTCATTAAAACAAAGACTTACCTCTTTTTATCCCAGTTATGTTTTCTTTTTGGATTTTTCCCACACAGTGCTACTGTGTTTCATGAACTGGTATATAAACAAACCAAAATTATTTCTTCAAATCAAGAGCTTATATATGAAGGACGACGCCTAGTTCTAGAACCTGGGAGACTAGCACAACATTTCCCTAAAACTACTGAGGAAAACCCTATCTTTGTAGTAAGCCGGGAACCTTTGAATACCAGAGGATTGATATATGAAAAAAGTAAGTTGGGATTTTTCTTGTTCTTACTAGCCATTTAGAAATAAAAACAAAAACTTGTAAAATTGTCATCGTCATGAAGTTGATCGATGATGACATTAATGTAGACACTAAAATTTTGGAAATTACTTGAACAAAACTAATAAAATTTAAAAGGTTTGTAGGCAAAGTAATTTGACATTTAATTGTTTCATGAAGTGGTAAAATATTTTGTCATAGATGTTTCACTGGAGCTATCTGCTTTTAGTATTTTACTCATACCCAAAATAACCTTTTGTATCATAAATTTCAGCAAATATTTGTTGTGCCCAGTGTGAATAGGATACTTTGCTAGGCTCTGGAGTTTAAGAAAAATTAGAGCTGCATTTTGGAGTCTTTTAAATTATTAGTTCTGTTGTTGAAGAAAATTAACTACCCTGGCTTGTGTGGCTTAGTGGATTAAGCGCTGGCTTACAAACCAAAAGATCACTGATTTGATTCCAGCCAGGGCACGTGCCTGGGGTTGCGGGTAGGTCCTCAGTTGGGGGATGTGCAAGAGAGAACCAATTAATGTTTCTCTCACACATCTATGTTTCTCTCCCTCTTTTTCTCCCCCCCTCCCTCTGAAAATAAAGCCTTTAAAAAAGAAAAAGAAAAAGAAACTACCCAGATTTTTACATTTCTATTTGGATTTGGGAATTTAATTTTAACTTAAATAGAAGCATTGATCTGGTTGTATTGGGATATATTGAAGAAAAAAATGAAATCTCTTAAGAAATATTGCAGGTAATTTGTTACAGAATGAGTATTATTGTTTCATTTATTCTTTAAAAGTTTTTTATCTTTATTTTTAGAGAGAAGGGAAGGGAGGGAGAAAGAGAGGAAAAGAAACATTGATGTGCAAGAGAAAAATCTATTGGTTTTCTCTTGTAAACCCCCAACTAGGGACCTGGCTCACAACCCAGGCATGTGCCCTGATGGGGAATTGAACTGGTGACCTTTTGGTTTGCAAGACAGTATTCAACCCTTTGAGGCACACCAGTCAGGGCTCAAGTATTTTTGTTTTTCTTTTAACCAGGCAAAGAATATTGCAGTTTTGCCACTAATATTTCATTTAGATGTCATGTAAAGGTTAATGCTGACGCTAGAGGTTACTATATACTCGTATGTACAAAAGATATAATAATTTATTCAAAAAATTTAATAATTTTATTTATTTCATGTTTCAGTTTCTCTCCCTAAAGTACATCCACGTTATGATTTAGATGGAGATGCTAGCATGGCTAAGGTTAGTATTTAATTAAATTACAATGTTTACATCTGAGTTAATATCCTATCAATAGTAGAAGCAATGAAATGCTTTATGTATTAATATATGCCTGTATGATTTAGGAAATTATTCACATCAGTCATTATCCATTGCAAATTATTTTATGTTCTTTTTTTGCTTTATATCCTTTTTGAATTCATAAGAAAACTTGGTTGAGGCAGTACATGTTTAACATTATCATGTTAAGGGTGAAATGTTTATTGCAGTTATATCCTCAGCTTTTAGAAATTGGTTATTGTTATTAATTAACCTGATAAAAATACATAAGGTTAAAGTTTTTATGTAACTGTTTAACTTGAACCTTAGCACCAAATAGTGACATTTTGCATTTCTTTATTAGGCAATAACAGGAGTTGTGTGTTATGCCTGTAGAGTTGCCAGTACCTTGCTGCTGTATCAGGAATTGATGAGAAAGGGGATACGATGGTTGATGTAAGTAGTAAATTGAAGTTTGAAAATTGATCTTCACATGGGCCTCACTAAATAATTGGTAACCACCCCCCCTTCCCAATCATCTCTTCAGAGTAGGTAGGGTCAGGGGAATTTTTTACTCTATTATCGTTGTCCCAGTGTACCCCCTCTGTCTCCCTCCACCCGGGTCCCCCCCAACACACACGCACTCCCTCAGGCAATCTCCACACCATTGTTCATGTGCATGGGTCGTGCATATATGTTCTTTGCTTACGCTGTTCCCTATGCTGTAGTTTACCCCCCATGACTGTGACTATCTATTTGTACTTATTCCTTCACATTTTTCACCCACCCCTCAGACTCTTTCCATGTGGCAGCCATCAAAACATTCTCTGGTTTTGTTTCTGCTTGTTTATTTATTTTTTTAGATTCAGTAGTTGATAGGTATGTATTTATTGCCATTTCATTGTATATATTTTCTATCTTTTTCTTAAAGAAGACCCTCTAACATTTCATGTAATACTGGTTTGGTAGAGATGAACTCCTTTAGCTTTTTCTTGTCTTGGAAGCTCTTTATCTGTCCTTGAATTCTAAATGATAAGTTTACTGGATAGAGTAATCTTAGTTGTATACTTTTTTTTTTTAACCTTTTATTTATTTATTTTTAGAGGAGACAGGAGGGAGAAAGAGAGGGAAAGAAACATCCATTTTAAAACTTACACCACACTGTATGTACATCGTGGTGGCAAATGAATTCCTTTTCCAAGGACCTAAACTGGGCTCTCATTTCACTCTCTTGGAAGTCTTTGTCATTCTTGTAATCCAACCCAGCCTATACTTTTTTCTAAGGTTTATGTTCTTAGAATCTTCCTCCATTTCTTACCCTTTTCCTAAATGAAATATACACTCAGCTTTTTATAAAAGTAGCATTATTGGCTCTGGTTGGTGTGGCTCAGTGGATTGAGGACTGGCCTGCAAACCAAAAGGTCACTAGTTCAACTTCCAGTCAGGGCGCATGCCTGGGTTGCAAGCCAGGTCCCCAGTTGGGAGGGGCATGCTAGAGGCAACTTACCAATGTATCTCTCGCACATCTGTGTTTATCTCCCTCTCTTTCTCCCTCCCTTCCCTGCTAGAAAGAAGTGAAATCTTTTTTTTTTTTAATAGCAACTTTTAAAAAAATAAAAATTAAAAATTAGCACTATTGGGTGGGGCTGGATGAAGGTGGGCCAAGGGAAAAGAAGCAGGGGCAACTGTAGTAGCATAAACAATGAAATAAAATTTAAAAAATAGAATTACTGAGATATGATCCACATACTACAGAATTCTCCCATTTAAAAAAATGTAAAATTCACTGATTTTTAGTACATTCACAAAGTTGTGCAGTCATCACCACTAATTTTAGAATATTTTCATCACTCCAAAAAGAAACCATATACCCATTAGCAGTCAGTCATTTTTGCTATAACCTCTAATATAGTTTCTATTGCTATAGATTTGCCTATTCTAGACATTTCATATAAATGGAAGTATACAGTATGAGCATACACTCACCTTGACAAGCAATTTAAAAGCTCTTTTTTTCAACTAAGTCATTCAATATAGTTTTCTAGGTTAGAATACTGATCATCTAGTTCAATATGCTCTTCCTGAAAGTGACTCTAAGAAATGTTTTGAAAACGAATAAGATTTGACCCTTTTAACCTTTCATGATATGTAGATACCAGTTTTCCACTTGCAGAAAGGGAGAATAAATGGTCTGTTTTAAGAATCATGCCTTTAAGTTCTATACAGCATCATTTGAAGTTTTTGAATTGTATATGCCCAGAGTACTGGCCTCATGGTCTCTGGACTCAATAGTGTTCTTCAGCTTTAACATTTGTAATAGTTTCTGTGTACCCACCTCACATCTATTCTTTCCTTTTTGCAAGTACATTTGTGAAGCATGTCATCATTCCTTTTTTTTTTTTAATTAATTTTTAGAGAGAAATATCAATTTGTTTTTCCACTTAAATGTATTCATTGGTTGATTTTTTTGTAAGTTTTTTTTTTTTGTTAATATTTTATTATTTGAGAGAGAGAGAGACATCAATGTATGGTTGCCTTTCACCTGCCACCAACTGCGGACCTGGCTGGAGACCTGGCTGGAGACCTGGTTATGTACCCTGGCTGGGAATCGAACCAGCGCCCTTTGAGTTCACAGGCTGGCACCTTATGTGCTGGGCCACCAGCAAGGCCCCATTGGTTGATTTTTGTGCATGTCCTGATTGGGGATCAAACTTGCAACTTTGGTATATCAGGACAACGTTTTAACCAACTGAGCTACCAGGCTGGGGCTGCATGGCATTATTCTTATTCTGGTGTTGCTTCTAAGAAGAAAAAGGAATGCCCCTCCTCCTCCACTCATCTTTATTTTAAACCCATAAATGTATGCTTATAATATTTTTTGTGGCCCTGGCTGGTGTGGCACAGTGGATTGGCACTGGCCTGTGAACCCAAAGGTCGCTGGTTTGATTCCCAGTCAGGGCACATAACCAGGTTGCAAGCCAGGTCTCCAGCCAGGTCCTTAGCTGGAGCCAGGTGAAAGGCAACCATACATTAATGTTTCTCTCCCTTTCTTCCTCCTTCCCTGCCATTCTCTCTGAAAATAATGAATAAAAAAAATTATATATATACTATATGTACATATATTATATATATATATGTGTGTGTGTGTGTGTGTGTTCATCTATCTAGCTTATAAGCCTGTGCTTTTCTCTTTCCATTAAGAAGTCTATTTGTTTTTTACTAAATAGCTTCTGGAGAAATCTAAGTGATGACTTCATTTATTTTCATAGTATTGTTACTAACAGCTCTCGTTTTCTCTTGCTATTGTTATGTAGTCCATTCGCTGCTCCATGAAACTTTTATTTCTTTTCCTTATTAGCTTTTAGTTTCTTGAGTCATGAGAAAATAGTTTTTAATGTAGACCACTATTTGGTAAACTACTTTTTCAATTAGTAAATATTTTAGATTTTGTGGGCACATAAGGTCTCTTTTTGTTTTTATTTTATTTTTACATCCTTTAAAAAATGTAAGTATCGCCCTGACTGGTGGCACAATGGATAAGGCACCGGCCTGCAAACCCAGGGGTCGCTGGTTTGATTCCTAGTCAGGACACATAACCAGGTTGCATGCCAGGTCTCCAGCCAGCTCTATAGCTGGAGGGAGGTGAAAGGCAACCATGCATTCATGTCTCTCTGCCTCTTTCCCTTCCCTTCTCTCTAAAAATAATAAATAAAATCTTTTTTTAAAATGTAAATATCATTTTTAGCAAAAATAAGCATCAAGTCTTAGTTTCTTGACCCTTGATGTAAACCAAAAGCCCTTCATTAATATTATTTGCTATGTCATCCTGCTTCTTCAGAGATCATATTGATCTGAAGTAGAAAACAGACAACAGTCCACAATGAGTAGTAAAAATTCTGACAGTATAAAATTAAGTCTGTTCAGCTTATTTGTGTGAACGTATGTTACTTTTTATTTTTAATGTGTTAATGCTTCAGGTTTCTAAATTGTTAACCTAATATGTAGTAGTGGTTTATGCCTTAGATATCTATAAAGTTCACAGAGATGCTTTCATTAATGAGAAATGAATTGGCTTTCATACTATATCAAGACTGTTAAGAAATTTGAACAGTAGGACAGCAGTGTAATTAGTGGTAGACATGAGAAAACAAATAATTCCTTAGATAAACTAATGAAGATATTACTTTTTTAGAGAATTAGTTAAAGATGATTATAAGCAAACTGTTCACAAGAAGACAGAAGTTGTGATCACACTGGATTTCTGCCTCAGAAACATTGAAAAGACTGTGAAAGTGTGAGTAGATTCCTTCTTTAACCAATAATTTTTTAAATGTTATTGTTTAATTTCTGTTTAATTTTTACTTATTCTTGACACATGTAACATGCTATGGAAGTGCTTTTAATAAGGCACACTCTTAGTCTAAGCTACTACCTGACAAAGGCTGGAGACTATCCATCCAGTTGTCTCAGTAAACAATGAATGCCATTTTTGGTGGCTTTTCTCCTTTCCTTTGTGAAAGAAAAGGTAACCTGACATAGAAACATCTCATTTTTTACCTTGCAAAGCAGACAGTCTAAATAGGAAAATTAAAAACCTATAATCAACAAAGGAAGTACAAAGAAGTAGTCTAGAACTGTATTTTGGTAGTATTTTTAGAAGTTTTGGATTTCTTCATTTACTTTGGTTATTAAGCTTATCCCTTAGAATGTCTTCTGAAACTATTTCACACTGCCTCTTTTTAAGCTATGCTATTTCTACTTAATAGGAAAAATAAGTAATTAAGTCAGAATTTATTCTTGACCACTACTAATTCTAAATTCTAGTATTTTGGCTATTACTCTGGCATAAGACTATTTGAAATTAAGGTGCCTTTTATATTTTATCTCCTAACTGCAAATTTATAACTAGAAGTATATCAAATTTCTTCTTTACAAAGACATCAAGTTTTCTTGGAATCTGTTTTTTATGTTTGTTTGTTTGTTTGTTTTTAAGATTTTATTCGTTATTTTTAGAGAGAGAGGAAAGGGGGGAGGAAGAAAGGGAAAGAAACATCAATGTATGATTTGCCTTTCACCTGCCTCCAGCTACGGACCTAACTGAAGACCTGGCTTACAACCTGGTTATGTGCCCTGGCTGGGAATCGAACAAGCGACCCTTGGGTTTGCAGACTGGTGCTCAATCCACTGAGCCACCAGCCAGGGCTGGAATCTGTTTCTTTGTAGACTTTGCGTTCAGTATTTTATTCTAAAATGATTATAATAAAAACAAGTATAATTTATAAAACATCTTTTTAAATCTATCTACTCATTATACTCATTTAATTTTTCCATACTTGTTTTTCACACAGGTACGAAAAGTTGATGAAAACCAACCTAGAAGCAGCAGAGTTAGATGAAATTTCAGACATACATACCAAATTGTTGAGAGTAAGTATTTACAAAATTATGACAATCATACGCTCAAAATCCATTTCTTTACTGGCAAGATTAGATCTAAACTTCCCTAGATATAATCTAGGAAAGATGATGTACCTGAAGCTCTCCTCAGAAAAAATGGTCTTTTCCTACTTTTAGGAACTGTTTTACAATATTTAAATACCATTACTGCTATGCAATCCTTTTATGATGTTTCCAAATGCCTGCTTTGCTTTAAGCCCGTTTCTTTCTCCTTTTCTCCCTCTTTTTAAAATCCATACTGCTCTTTTTGCTACTATGGCAGATAAAGCAAGTTCATAATTTAATATGCAAAGTGCTTAAACTTATGTAGAATTGGATGCAAATTAGGAAAATATCAGATCTTTTCTAAAATAAAAAGGAAAGGAAGATTTGTGTTTCCCAAGGTAATGAATCATTTCTGTAACTAAATAAAGAAATTAGGACAAAAGTCTCTGCTAAAAATATAATCGCATTTCAGGTAGTTTCTGGATCTTATATTAAAATGTATTATAAAAGAGCAGGGAATTATATGTCATGGGGGCTAATTAATCATCCCAGGTCTGCCCATTTACCTAGCTATTCCTGCCTGTTGACTTAAGCAGAGCCTTTAGTTCTTTGTGTCCTTGTTTTCTTTTTCTTTAAAATGGGCAGTTTCTTACAGTGCTTATCTCACTCCTGCAAGCATTTAGCATTTGAAGTATTCTTTCATGAAATGAATGTTAAATTAAAAGTAAAAAAAGAAAAGCGGGCGGAGCAGGCTGGGGGGAAAAAAATCTTGATACAGTATCCCTTTACTCTTTCCCAGTTTAGGCTGATTTTTAGTTGTTTTCTCCTTCGGTTTTAGATCTAGAACAGTGATTTTCAAAATGTGAGTCATAAACAACTAGTAGGTTGTAAAGTTTAGTGCATTGCAGTCAGCAATGTTTTTAAATGAAATGAAATATAAAATGTCAGAATGCATCACATATAAATAATAAGGACATTACTTATTCCATGAAATTTGCAGTTCAGTTATATATATTCACATTTAAATGATAATGGCTTAAAATAAAGTGAATTTCTTACTATAGGTTATGATCAAAAAAGTATTTAAAATGTTGATATAGAATAAAGCAATTAAAGAGAAACAAATAGTCTTGCCCAATATTTGTATTTAAATATAAGCAGTTATAGTGTGTGTTTTGTGTTCTTTTCCTGCTTTTGTCTTATAACTTGATGTACAAGCTCACAGTCCTAATGGACTATGCTAATGTCTTTTGAGCACTTTGAATTGAAATAGTATGTTTCCTCTTAGGGAAACCAAAGTATTTCTCATTTTTGTGAAGATTTAGATTTCCTATAAGAATTGAAGCATGGATGAGTAAATAGTTTAAGGTCACCAAATCCTATGAAATCAGGGCTTTAACTTCAGGTACTTCTTATTGGATTGCATTATTTTCCTCATAACCTGTTTAGTTACTGTGGTTCCTCTCCTAACGGACACATTAAATTATTTTTCTATTCTAAAAAAATCTTTAAAATAAAATTTATATGTAGATTTGATACCAAATATGCACCCCACCCAAAAATAAGATTTTTTTTTAAGATTTTTATTTTTTTATTTTTAGAGGAGAAGGAAGAGAGAGAAATATCAGTTGGTTGCCTCTCGCATGCCCCCAACTGGGGACCTGACCTGCAACCTTTGGATTTGCAGGCTGGCACTCAAATCTTCTGAGCCATATCAGCCAAGCCAAAAATGATTTGTTGAAAATTCTGTTCAGCCTTGGCTGGTGTGGCTCAGCGGCTTGAGCACTGGCCTGCAAACCAAAGAGTCACTGGTTTGGTTCCCAGTTAAGGCACGTGCCTGGCTTGTGGGCCAGGTCCCCAGTTGGGGGCATGTGAGAGGCAACCACACATAGATGTTTCTCTCCCTCTCTTTCTAAAAATAAAATCTTTTTTTAAAAAAGTTCTGTTAAATGTTCTGCAGCAGTGGTTCTCCAAGTAGTTCCTGGACCAGAAGCCTCAGCCTCATTAGGAACATGTTAGAAACACATTTTGGGGTCCCACCTGTTGAATCAAAAATGTGATAGTACAGCCCAGCAATCCATGTTTTATTATTTACTTTCAATAATTTTTTATTTTTTAATTACAGTGGATATACATTATCATATTAGTTTCAGGTGATACCCCAGTGATTAAACATTATATAACTTACTAAGTGACCATTCCAATGTATCTTATACCCATCTGAAACCATACATAGTTTACAATATTATTAACTATATTCCCTGTGATATACTTTACATCCCTATGACTATTAGGTAACTACCAATTTGTACTTTAAAAGTTTTTTCATTAATTTTTAGAGAGATGGGAAGGGAAGGAAAAAGAGAGGAAGAGAAACAATGATGTACAAGACGAACATGGATCAGTTGCCTCCTGCATGCCCCCACTCAGGAACCTGGCCCACAACCCAGGCATGTGCCTTACAGGGAATTGAACCAGCAACCTTTCAGTTTGTGGGGCAACACACAGTCCACTGAGTCACACCAATCAGGGCCCAACTTGTAATTCTTAATTCCTTCATCTTTTTCATTCATCCACACCCAACCCCTTCCCATCTGGCAACCATCAAAATGTTGACTGTATATATGAGTCTTTTTCTGTTTTGTTTGTTCATTTTTTTTTTTTTTTTAATTCGATTGTTGATAGATATGTATTCATTGTCATTTTATTATTTATATTTTTTATCTTTTTCCCCTCTTTTTTTTAAAGAAGACCCTTTAATGTTACATACATACTAGACTCCTTTAGCTTTTTCTTATCTGGGAAGCTCTTTATATGTCCTTCAATTCTAAATGATGGCTTTGCTGGATAGAGTATTCTTGGTTGTAGTCCTTGCTCTTCATCACTTGGAATATTTCTTGCCAGTCCCTTCTAGCCTGCAAAGTTTCTGTTGAGAGCTTCTTTGTAGGTAACTAACTGCTTTTCTCTTGCTGCTTTTAAGATTCTTTCCTTGTCTTTAACCTTTTGCATTTTAACTATGATGCATCTTGGTGTGGGCCTCTTTGGGTTCATTATGTTTGGGACTCTGCCCTTCCTGGACTTAACATGTCTGTTTTCTTCACCAGGTTAGGGACATTTACCATCATTTTTTTCCATAGGTTCTCAGTTCCTTCTTGCCTACTTGCAGCCCCATGATGCACATGTTGATACACTTGAAGTTACCCCAAAGCATTTATCCTATCCTGAGTTAGTTAGTTTTGGATTATTTTTATTGTTCCAATTGGGGGTATTTTCTGCTTTTTTCTTCTCTAAATCTCTGATTTTGTCCTCTTGTTTCATCTGTTCCACTGTTTATTCCTGGTAGTGTACTTGTTCTTCATTTATGACTGGTACTTCTTTATGTTTTGTAATTCCATTTTTATGTTTTTATCTCTTTTTTTGAAGTTCTCCCTAAGTTCATTGAGCATCCTTATAATCAGTGTTTGGAACTCAGCATCTACATCATAGATTGCTTTTTTCCATTTTGTTTAGTTCTTCTGGAGTTTTGTTCCATTCTTTCATTTGGGCCATGTTTCTTTGCCTCCTCATTTTGGCAGCCTCTATGTATTAGACCAGCTTGACAGAGTGGTCTATGTAGTAGTTGTCCTATTGGGTCCAGTGGTGCAGCCTCCCTGTTCACTCAAGCATGGCAGTCCAGGTGCATCTTCCCATCACATGCACTGTATACACCCTTCTCTTGTAGTTGAACCTTGATTGTTGCTAGCACATCAGTGGGAGGTATTTGTCCCCAGGCCAGTCATCTGGCAGGACTGACTATAACCACTGTAGAAGATGAGCTGTGTAGGAGCCCACTTCACAGAGCAGGGCATACTTCAGCAGGGCTCTGGTGCCTGCTGAGTCTGCCCCTTGAGTATATCACTTGTGGAGGTGGTTTGGTGGTGCTTCAACATGGTCTGAATCTGTCCAATTGGTGGTGTACTGGCTCTAGGGCATCCCAGGAGGTGCAGGCCAAGATGAGCTGCTACCTTTGTTCTGCCCCGGGCCACTCAGCATGAGCTGCAGAGTCATCTACAGATGGCTGCTACTTGTGCTGGGCTTGGAGGGGCCCAGAAGAGAAAGCTATGAACCAAGACTGGCTGCTGCTAGTACCAGGCCTGGGACTACTCAATGAGAAGTCTGAGGCCTACCAAGGCCAGATGCTGCATGTTTGAGAGATTTTAGAAAATTCTGAAGCATAAGCCAAGATAGGTCATCTGAATGGAAAAGCCACAGGAAATAGCTTTGGTGGGCCTGCAAGTTGGGTAGGGAATCTCCAGGGTGGGGTGAACAGTGTGAGCCAGGTTGATGGAAGCTTAGATATGGCACCTGCTGGCTCTGAGGGGAGGGCTCAGGAAAGGAATAATGGCCTCTGCCAGCACTTCCGTCTGGGAGAAAGCTGCCCCTCCAGCTCTTGTCCTGATGCAAGACAGTTCTCTTCCTTCCCATCTGTCCCTAGTGCCTTTCTAGCTGCTGCCCCATCTCTGGAGGTCAGAGAAACTGAGTCTGAATATGTCCATGAATGGGCCCTTTAAGAGGAACTACCTGGAACTCCAGGAGTCTTCTCTACCACTTAGCCAAAATTAGCAATAGATTTTACAGCCAGAAGTTGTGGGGACTTATTTTCTTGTCACTGGAATCCTGGTCTGGCCTGATAGGGGACTGGGACCCCTCACTCTTCAGGGGTTTCTCTGCAACCCAGGTATCCTTCCTGATTTTTATCAACTGGTGTGGGACCGGTTCCACACCTCCATCCCTCCTGCCAATTGTGATGTGGCTTCTTCTTTATATTATTAGTTGTAGGGCTTCTATTCAGTTAGATTTCAGAGGGTTCTGAATGATGGTTGCTGTAGTTTAGTTGTAAGTTTGATATGGTTGTAGGAGGGTGCAAGTACTGTGTTCGCCTGTGCCACCATCTTGACTGGAAGCCCCAGCAATCCATGTTTTAACAAGCCCTCCAGAAAATTTTGATGCTGCTAAAGTTTGAAAACCAGTGTTTTAGTCTTCCCTTTATATATATATAAAGTGTGTCCTGGCTGGTGTAGCTCAATTGGTTGGAACATCATCCCATAAACAAAGGTTGTGAGTTCGATTCCTGGTCCAGTGTGTACAGTCATGAGTCTGGGTACGCACAAGGGGCAACCAATTGATGTTTCTCTCTCCCTTCCTTCTTCTCTAAAAGTAGTGGGGAAAAAATGTTCTCTTATAATAACAGTAAAGTACTATTTTTGTCTTTCAAATTAACAAGGCTTAATCAGAATTTCTGATTGAACAGATAGGGCCCCAAAGTGTGCATTTGTAACAGGTGTGAGGCTAAGGCTGCTGGTCCAGTGCTGACAAGAGTGTAGTAAAAAGTGCACATTTGTTGCTAGTGGAAGTGTAAACCACCACTTAAAACTATTTGAAAAGCAGTAGTATATATATATCAGAACTCTTAAAATATTCAGATCTCTTTATTCCTTAAGTCTAACCTTTATCCTTTTAAACAATTATTTACAAATGCTTAGTTCTGTGACAGATAAATGATAAATTTACTAAGCTTAAACTGAACAGGATCTTTTCATTTTTTGTTTTTAATAGGAATTATCTCTTTTTGGTCTCTAAACATACAGCAAAATCTTGCCTTCCTACATTTTATCCGTAGGACTATGCTAATGCTTCTCCTATTTGATTTTTACAATTCTATATGATACAGCATATTAACCATATCTTACAGATAAACAGAAGCTTAATTGGTTTAAAGTATTTATATGTTTTTCTAAAAAGAGTATTTAGTGTGAGAAATTTTATTTATTTATTTACTTTTTTTAACGTATTAATACTAGTTAGTCTCATATTATCATGTTATCATACCATACTCATGGTAGAAATCAACCTAAGAAACTGTTCTTGCACTTAAAGATAAAAATAACTTCTGACTTTGAATTGAAATAATTTATAAAAGAACTATGATTCTAACTTTAGACTCCACTGTGATTATCATCTCTGATTTGTGGTAATCTGGATCTGAACTCATTGGTTTTATTTAGCTCTCCAGTTCTCAGGGAACAATAGAAACCAGTCTTCAGGATATTGAAAGCAAATTATCTCCAGGTGGATTGTTGTCGGATACATGGGCCCATCAAGAAGGCACTCATCCAAAAGATAGACAGTAGGTTATAACTTCATTGGTAATTTCTGCTCTGTTGTTATATGTCCTTTTTCACATCAACTCAGTTAATTTATTTGGGCTTTTCTTCCTTAAATAGTGTAGAAAAGCTACAAGTCCTGTTAAATTGCATCACAGAGATTTACTATCAGTTCAAAAAAGACAAAGCAGAACGTAGTAAGTAAAATTTGCCATTTGTTAATCTAATGTGTTGACCCTACTAGTTGTAATTCAGTTGAATTATTTTAGTGTATTTGCAAGAGTGGCTGCTTAAGTTATTTTTCAAATCAGCTCTTCGAAAATTTTAAATCAGGGGTCATGAACTCCACAACCTCTAGACGCCAAGCATGTAACAGAAATGAAATTGGCCAGAGGAGACTGAGGCCAGATGGAGACTGCGCCCCCATCTGAAGGGTAGAGCCAACATTCAAATTCACTTGATTTGTTGCCCAGTCTTTCCATATCTCAAGAAAAATGTAAAAAAAAAAAAAAGGAAGAAAAGAAAAAGGTTTATTGGAAATAGCCTGATTCTAAATGTTGGCAGTTAATTTTCTGTTTAATGTTAACACTGTACAGACCAGATGAAATCATATGTGGGCTGTATCTAACCCTTGGGCCACAAGTTGGTAACAACTGTTTTAAACTCTTAGACTTTTGAAATAATCTCAAAAGAAAAAAATACTATGTGTGATTTTATGATTATACATTTATAAAAGTAATGTTTTTATTACTTTTAGGACTAGCTTATAATGAAGAACAAATCCACAAATTTGATAAGTAAGTGTCCAGGTTATGTTTAATAATTATTTTTATTTTATTAATATAATTCTTCTTAAAGATTAAGTTAATTGCAAATAAAATATGTTTTAATTTTGGCTTTATACGGTTATTGTTCAACATGCACATATTTGAAGCCCACTTATCCAGCTGCCGGTTGAGATGTTTCTGAGATGGGAGAAGAGGGGCATTCTTTGTGTGCTTTGTGTGCTTCTATTGCAGGACAGATAATAGAGAATAGAATATAGGCGAGGACAGACTTCACCACTTGCTTAACTTGAATGTCATTCAATAAATATGTTCTGACTATTCTCCCTTCTCATTATCCTCTTGCTGCTATAATGTCTATCTTAGAAACTTCTTGCATTTCATAAATATTCTAAAGTCATAGCAGTCATTACAGGAAACAAATTTTATATACTTGAAAATTTTTTAATATTGTAAATGGAAATAGTGACATTGGTTTAAACCTCTGATTATTTCTAAATTAACAGGCAAAAACTGTATTACCATGCAACAAAAGCTATGACCCACTTTACAGATGAATGTGTTAAAAAGTATGAGACATTTTTGGATAAGTCAGAAGAATGGATGAGGTAGGTAAACTGGGGGGTAATTAGTCATTGGTATTCTTTTTAATGTATATTGTATATTTTAAATAAGTAATATACTTCATTAGATTGCTTATTCCTTCTTTTTGGTTTTCAGAAAGATGCTTCATCTTAGGATACAGTTATCATCCCTAACTAATCAGTGTTTTGATATTGAAGAAGAAATATCAAAGTATCAAGACTACACTAATGAGGTACAGCTATCAGAGTATCTAGAAAATAAAACCTTTTTTCCTGTTTGTTGTTTTAAGTTTATATTTGACTATGATTGTGAGGGGAGAACTAGGACATGGCCTATATCTGCTCTGCCTGCCCACTGTTGTGTATATTTTGAGCCAGGTTTTAAGAACTTAGATTTTATTATTTTTAGAGAGAAGGGAAAGGAGGGAGAAAGAAATGGAGAGAAACATCGATCATTTTCCTCTCATACGAGCCCTGACCAGGGACCAAGCCCGCAACCCAGGCTTGTGTCTGAAACGGGAATCAAACCAGCCACCTTTTTTTGCTTTGTGGAACAACACTCAGCCAACTGAGCCACTCCATTTAGGGCAAGAACTTAGATGTTTTACATTTGAAAATATCTGATAATATCTGATAAAACTATTAATTTTTCATCTATAAGAAAAGATTTTTAAAAAGAGTATTGAAGTATTACTGGTGACTCAGTGGCTGGGCACCAGCCTGCAAGCCCAAAGGCTGCTGGTTCGATTCCCATTCAGGGCACATAACCAGGTTGCAAGCCAGGTCTCCAGCCAGGTCCGTGACTAGAGGCAGGAGGCTGGACATACATTGATGTTTCTCTCCCTCTCTTCTTCCCTCCCTGCCCTTCTCTCTAAAAATAATGAATAAAATCTTTAAAGAAAAAAAAAGTGTTGATTTAAGTATTTATCATTAATTGTTTTGAAATTAAAACTTAGAGCTATAAAGGGCTTATTTAAACCTGTAACATTATCTAAGATCTGTAGTAAGTACTTTGTTCTGTGATTGATTTTGGATCTTTTGATATTTTAGTTACAGGAAACTTTGCCTCAGAAAATGTTTGCAGCCTCCGGTGGAATCAAACATACCATGGCCTCAATGTATCCATGTTCTAACACATTAGTAGAAATGACTCTTGGGTAAGAAATTTATTGGGTAACTATGATGTTTCCATTTGTTTTTGTTTCAGTTTGTGAACTTGATTTTTTATATTGAAATGTTTAATATTTGTTTTAAATATGTTTGCAAGTTTTAGTGACTTATTTCAAGCTATAGAACTAAAATAAAACATAATATAAATATAATCTTAAAACATTTGCATACTTTTTAGCAGAGATACTAGTTTATTTTTGTTTTGTATGTGCAGTATGAAGAAATTAAAAGAAGAAATGGAAGGGGTGGTTAAAGAACTTGCTGAAAATAATCATATTTTAGAAAGGTGAGTGAATGCAGATGTCGTTGTACCCTGTGAGTTTATGTGCAGTCAAGTGTATCCGTGTCTCCACTTGTATCTCCCTGCCTCCCCTTATTCATAGGTGAGCAGTGAGAAAGGGTTATAGAAGCACTGGTTCATAGAATTATTTATTTACTTATTTGAATTAGTTTGTAAAAATGAAACTCTTGCACATTATTTTTCATAACATTTATAATTTTCAACTTTGGAATCAGAGTTGCTTATAAGACGCCAGTGCCCTGTTTGGTGCTGGACAACTTACGGAGCTTTCTGCAGACCTGTTAGCGGGTGTCTGTAAAGGAATTGGAGGAGGTGGGTGTCTGCTTATCAACAGAATCAGATAGATCAGGGGAAAGAGTTGGAAAACGTCCAGAGCCAATAAAACCATTTTGAGATGGCTGTTTCCTTCTCCCTGTTCCTCGGAAACATGAAGTCATATTTGGCTGTCTTAACAGAATGGAACCCTTCTCTTTCGAGCCCTTAGGTGTTCCCTCTGTGGGCTCTCTAACCTCTAAATCCTGATAAAAACATTTCACTTTTATATGGTGTTTTATACACTTGCAGGACACTTTCACACTGCATTCTGTCATTTACGTGCATTCCAGCCTTACACAAGAGCAGAGCAGGTAGTTTTGTTCACGTTCCACAAATATTGAAGTTCATACCCCGAGAAGATTAGCTGGAGCAGAACCCAGCCTCCTCTTTCCTCCTCAGGTCTTTTCCCCACTAGCAGGAATGACGTGGTTTTTGAGCTGTGTGCAGGAAGTTATGAGACACTTCGGTAGTATTATTGATTTTTTAATTTAATGAACTGTAAAAAAACAGTTTTTAAGGATTCCACCTGCGCTTTCTCATGCTGCCCCATCCCTACAAAAGTAATCAGTATTAATAATTGGTTCTACATTTGTGTTTTATAAGAATGGAATCATTCTGTTCACACTAGGTTAGTCTTATTATTTCATTTAAGGCTATATGTCCAAGGTACTTTTTCAAGTCCATACATATAGCTGTATTGTTTTCATTTTCAGCAGCTGCCTATTATTTTAAAGTATGCATCCCTGTTGGGCATTTAGTTCTCATTTTTCATAATCGCAAACCATACTTTAATATACTTGAATGTATATCTTCATGTACTTGTGTAAGAATTTTTGAGGAATCAATTTCTAGATGTGGAATTGTTGGGTCAAAAGGTATGCACATTTAAATTTTGTAGATATTGTTCATTTTTTCTTTAAAAAGTGTGTATGTTACAGTCCCAAACAAAGACTGTGCTTTTGTTAACACTGCATGTTACCAGTTTTTTAAATGTTTGCCAATTTGTTATGTAAAAACTGATATCTATCTTGTTTTAATTTGCTTTTTTGGTTAATAATGATATCAAGCATCTTTTCATATGTTCTTCTTTTTCCTGTCTTTCCTACTAGGTTTTAAAATGCTTTCTTCTATTGGTTTATAGCAACTACATAGTAATTACATATCTTTTTATAGTACTCAGTTTATAATTTCTTCACAACCTTAGCTAAGTTGTAAGTTTATCCTGTAAAGCTAAAGATCAGCAATAAAAAGACTATTAAAATATGCTAGAACAAACTTTTATACTGAATCACTTAGGCATTAAGGAATAGAATCCCTGCTTTCCAAAACATGTCTTTTAACTTCCTCCTATGTTTTGTGTGTAGGTTGATTTGACAACATATGGATGATGTAACATAGCATAATCATAACTTAAAGGTTAAGTGACTAGTTAAGAATTAGTGCCAGAACTAGCAGCAGAGGCCAAGTCTTGTGCACTGTCCCCATGTGAATGTCTCACTGTCACTCCAAACTTACTGCCAAAAATTAGTTAATATCATCCTTTCCAACTCAACTTCCCCTCTAATTTTCTTACCCTCTTCAGTGAGACAATCTTTCTCCTGTTCCTTTGTACATAAATTATTTTAGACATTTATTTTTCTTTACTCCCTTTCTCTAAGTGGTAATCTTCCTTCAGACTGTTTCCATACTCACCTCAGCAGCTTCTTCAGCTCTCCTTTCCCCCTCACCCTCACGAGTGAGCTGTGGTTCTAACACCACCAATTTCCGTAACCCCAGGCTCTTTCCTTCGTCATAGGTGTTACACCCAAAATGATCTTCCCAAATACTGGCCTTATCATGCCACTCCCTTGGCTCAAAAATGTCTAAACTCCTATTATCTAAAAGGCAAGTCCAAATTCATATTTGAATTTAAGGAATGTAATAAATAGTCTGATCCCAGCCTATTTTATTTCCCACTACACCCCAAAATAACAGTCTGCTTGCTTCAGCAGCACATATACCAAAATGACAGTCGGTTCTGGTAAGGTTCCATTCCTTATTGTCCCTACTTAGTATGTTAATGTTACACTTCCTCAACTCCACATCTTTGCTTCTAAATCCCACCCCACCAAAAAGAAATTACCTATTCTTCCTAACACTTTCTGGATTATATCACTCTCCATTTTCTCTTAAGAAGTCTTTCCAAGCTACAGAATTGTATTTCTTCACTATTTATAAGAATTTCAGCAAGAAATAGATCAAGTCATAGATGCTTAAGCTATTGAAAAGTAACAGTTTATTCCTCTGAAAGGTGTTCTAGACTTTGTTAAAATGTTAGGAAACAAACAAGTGAGTCTTTTGAGATTGCCTTTTTTCTTGTTTTCAGGTTTGGCTCTTTAACCATGGATGGTGGCCTTCGCAATGTTGACTGTCTTTAGCTTTCTAAGAAGTTTGGGAAAAGTTTCAGTTTGCACAAAAAAATAATGCTGAGGCATTAAATGAATTCTTCTATAGCTTGTCTCTTGTTTCTACAATTCAGTATTTGATGTGGTCATGTAAATATGTATAATATTGTAAATACATAAAAATTATATATAAATTTTTGGCTGCTGTTAAGATGTAATTTTACCTTTTAACGTTTATAATTATATGAGGACATTTGACCTCAGTGAGCACTAGAAGAAAGCCATGACTGCCTATGAAGATATGATCATCTACTCCTCTGTGTAAGGAAGGCTAAGTCCTATATCTCTGACTGCCTACTGGAAACATTTTTAAATGGAACCAAAATTGGCATCCTTACAAATCAGAAGACTGATAGTTGACACCACTGTAAGTGGTAGACTGGAGAGGTGGGGAGCAGAACCGAACCACTGTTTTCATAAGGATCACAATATTTTTGAGAAGGAATGCGGCATTATTTTTATTTTACAAGGTGCCCAGATCCCAGTTATCCTCATATCTTTTTATGTTCAGATAAATTACTAAGCAAAATTTTTAAGTGATGTAATTATTACAAACTATTCATTTTAATTTTGGTCATGTATTTAAAATTGTCATAAAATTTTAGGATCATTTAAACTGTTTTAAGCTGTATATTCTTTAATTCTGCTTACTACTTGATGAAAAATACCAATAAATTTCTCAGTTTTAATGTAAAGAATTTGTATTTTTCTGCGTACAGTAGTTTGAGAAATAGTTATCTTTTGAAAGAAATAATATGGGTGATGGTGATAACATAGTCTCAAACTATTAGATGTAGGGACTTTTCCAAATCCACTGATTCCAAGTATAGTAATAGTTCTTTCATAAACTTATATTGCTCAAATCCAAAAGGGACATTCTCTGAACAAAAACTATCCACAGTTCTAAACTAAAGGATTATGCTAGCAAGGAATTATTTCGTCCAACAAGGATTCGTTTGGCTTTTGGTTTCCAATATATCAGATTTTTTTTTTTTTTTAAAGATTTTATTCATTATTTTCAGAGAGAAAGGCAAGAAGGGAGGCAGAGAGGGAGAGAGACATCAATGTATGGTTGCCTTTCACCTGCCTCCAGCCAAGAACCTGGCTGGAGACCTGGCTTGCAACCTGGTTATGTGCCCTGATGGGCCAATTGAACCAGCAACCTTTAGGTTCACAGGCCGGTGCCAATACACTGAGCCACACCAGCCAGGGCTATATCAGATTATTGAAGTGTGATATGTCCATAATAAAAGTATCATGTCTTAAAGAGTAAATAAATATAACCATCATGAACATTGGAAAACTAAAAATGAATTAGGATTTTATTTGAAATCTCAAACTGATGCATTATTGTGGTAAGGAATTTTAAATGACACATTTACACATAGAAATAAATGCAAGGGCCCTGGCTGGTAGCATAGTAGATAAGGTGCCGGCCTGTGAACCCAAAGGTCATAGGTTCAGTTCCCAGCCAGGGCAACATAACTAGGTTGCAAGCCAGGTCTCCAGTCAGGTCTGTGGCTGGAGGCAGGTGAAAAGCAACCATACGTTGATGTCTCTCTCCCTCTCTGCCTGTCTCTCTTCCCCTCTTTCTAAAAATAATAAAATAAAATCTTTAAAAAAAAAAAAAGAAAAGAAATAAATGCATGGGTTGAATAACTTGTAGAAACACAATTATCCCCTGTCAGATACCTTTTTCTGAGAGTGTATGGAATGATGGGATATTTAATCCCTCTTGATTTTAAGTTTCAATTTGACTTTAATGAAACACTTTAAATGATTGTATCAATGAACATTAGATAAAATTTTACTTATGTAATTAATATATTCACGGATTTTTTAATTTCAATGCCTCTAGAAAAGAACACCAATAAGCAAACCCTTGCCATGGGGATTATATTTTTATAAGATGATTGGTAAGAACAATTCTATTCCACATTAGTATTGGTTAAGACTTACTGTTTTATTTCCCAGGTAAAAATCAAAATTCAATTGATATCTAATTGGCTTTATTAATTAATGAATTGGGCATCTCATCTAGTAAGTAGAGAAAAACTCTGAGGAGATACACAGAATGGAAGGCCTTTATAGAAAGGAGGGTGGGGCAAGGGAGTCATCAGCAGAAGAAAAGTGAAAAGTTATGTGAAGATAGTCTAGTGCAGGGTAATCATGACTTCTCATTGGCTGAACTGTGGCACTTTCTATTGGCTGGGCTTGTTGCTGGCAGGAACAAAAGCTCCCCTCCTGCTGAGGTAGTAGATACACTCTGTTGGAGATCGAGTTAGGTCTTGTACTGTTTGAGGTAATTAATGGATGAGTAGCAGGGTGTGACAGCCTCCTCTGTAGGCCTTACCCACTCCAATTTTAGTTGAAATTTTCTTTATTAATTTCACACCCAAACAGTAAGATTGAGGTCAAACAATTGACTTCAATATTTTACCCTCAAAAGTTCATTCTTGTTTAAAACATCTTAAGTCAATAAATACATGGTGACACCAGTGTATTAATCTAACATTCTGGATGACTAAGTGAAATTAGCTTTATATATTTCTATTTTTAAATATATATTTTTTTAATTTTAGAAGGGAAGGGAGGGAGAAAGATGGCCAAAAACATGGATGTGAAAGAGAAACATCACTTGGTTGCCTCTCATATGTGCCCCAGGCAACCCCTACCTGCAAATCAGGCATATGCTCTGACCAGGACTTGAACCGGCAGGCTTTCAGTTTGTGGGACGATACCCAACCAACTGAGCCACAGCAGCTGGGGCTGAAATTGGCTTTAAAATAAATTGTATCTCCAGTTTCTATAGCATTTATCCCCTCAATAGTGTGATATGCTTACAGAAGAAAAAGGTTAATGGCGTGCAAATAGTGATTTAACTCAATATAGAAAAGAGATTAGAGCCCTTGCTGGTGGCACAGTGGATAATGCACCAACCTATGAACCCAAAGGTCACTGGTTCAATTCCCAGCCAGGGCACATAACCAGGTTGCAAACCAAGTCTCTAGTCAGGTCTATAACTGGAGGCAGGTGAAAGGCAACCATACATTGATGTCTCTCTCTGCCTCTCTCCCTTCCCCTCTCTCTAAATATTTTTTGATGATTTAATTAATTAATAAAAAGGGACTATCAGTAGGAATAAGCAGTCTCTACCAAAATGTCAAAACTTTTATTCTTTCAGAATTACAACCATAACCAGAGTTTGTGTTTTCTAATTTCACCCCACTCAGAAGTGCATGTGCTTTGTCTTTGAAAAGTGCTACAAAATTATGCAGTTACTCAAATTTTTAAAACAGAAGTTCTAGGACAAACATTGTTGAAAAGAAAACACGAAGTTTTGCCCTAACTGGTGTGGCTCAGTGGGTTGAGCAACATCTCACAAACCGAAAGAGCCAATTCCATGCCTGCTCAGGTCACGTGCCTGAGTTGCAGACAAGGTCCCCAGCTTGGGGCTGCAGGAGGCAACCAGTTGATGTTTCTCTCGCACGTAGATGTCTCACTATCTTTCTCCCTCTGCCCTCTCTCTAAAAATAAAAATAAAAAATTTTTAAAGAAGTCTTAAAACACACTTTTTAGCTGGGTCCACTACCCAACATCTCACTTTTGAGAAGACCTAAAGTAGCTGAAAAGTCTCACACTGTTGTTTTAGTTGGCCTTCCTCTCCACTTGTCACTTATAAAGAAGGGTCAAGGTCCCAGTTTCTAAGAAATACCTAAAATGGACTAGAATAGAAAACAAAAACATCAGCCCTGGAAATTAAAACTGGTAATACAATACTGTGGCTTTTTTTTTTTTTTAGAGTGTAAACTCCAAAAATGTAGTGTAATATGTAAAAGCATGCAGCCCAGCTATTTACATCAGGCATTTTTAGGAACTAAGCTGTGGAAATAAGTTTTATTTCTTTTAACATAAACAGAATGTTCAAGGACCAACTGTTAGACCGCTTCAGGAGTGATGAGAATCTCAGCCCCATTTGCATAGAATGCAACTAAACATTGGTGTCTGCTGAAATAATATACAATAATGCTAAAGAAAAGTACAGATAAATGTTCTGTAAGAGATTCAAGACCAAAATAGGACCTCAGGGATAAAACAACAAGCTTTACATTTCTCAACTTAGAAGAATCAGTGTAATTTTTTTTTCTGGGGTAAATCCCTGCCAAGGTTTAAAACACCATTTTTCCAGTGAAAAATGTACGCAACAAGTGAGATCAAGGCTAGTAGCTTGTTAATCACCACGCCATCCTTGGGATCGCCATCAGCAGTTCCGTTGGATGCTGAGTTCATGGATACTGGTTACTTTGCTCCTCTAAGAAAGTAATTACACTTCTATGAAGGAAGATGGGGGAGGAGGTGTCTATGCTTAAATATTGTCATGCTGCATTAGAAGCTTAAAACTTTAGAAAGAATATCTGTTAATATAGTCTCCAGGTATAAGGGCTTATGAGGTCTAAAGTCTAAAGGACAAACTAAAGGAATGACAGGGAAAGGGGATGGGTATAGGGCTAACAGAGGGTCCCCAGACATACTGGTTAAGAGTTTACAGCTAAAGTGTCCTTTGTGAGTGTTGCTGTGTTTTCTCACTCATGCTCTCTGTGGAGAGATGTTCTGGAATGCTGGTAGCTACTGCCCTAAGAAGTGACTTCAGCAAGACCTTCGGAAGAACAGCCCTGCTCTTCTCCTGGTTCCCCAAACCACTGGCCTGCTCAAAGAATCAGGAATCCAAGTTGCTCTGGGGGCAAGTGGGAGTTGAGTTATCTCAGGCTAATGCTTCATTTCAAATAATTTCTTTTCTGTTACTAGAATGGAGCCTCCCTGGAGTAGGAGGAAAAAACAAAGTTCTTAAAACCTTTCAAAAGTATTATTTAATGTAGGTGTCTGAGGGAAAATTGAGAGAAAATAAAGCAATTTGAAGGTGGGAGTTATATTAAAAGCCATGAGTGTTTTAATAACCCAATTTTATGTTTTTTGAGCTTTTAGGTTCAGAGAGGTTTTCTAGAAAGAGGTGGAAATGTTTAGCTTTGAAAAAAAAAAAAACAAGTTAAAAAATAGCTCTTATTTTCAATGAACCTTAGTTTATGGACTTAAATTACCTCAAAATGAAGTAGGTTAATCACAGTGATTTCCCCTTTTCCTAGGAAACAAAAGGTCAACGGCCCTTATATTTCTTTTGCTTGCGTTTATGTAGCATATGTTAGGGAATTAATGTGAAATTTCAAAGCACCTTAAATACACTACTGCATAAAGCCCCACTTTCTCTCCAGTCTTGCCTGGCTGGACTGTGAAAGCAGGAGAGGCAAGGGACTCAAAGGGAGCCAGTGACGTCTCCAACTCGGTGTCTGAAGCTCCTTCTACAGAGCTCAGCTTCCACCTCAATTCTCTGCAGGAGGGAGGAGAGTGGGACACATGGCCTAGACTAAGGTAAGCAAATTCTTTTACTTCATATTTCATCTTGCAACTAAATTATAAGTATGTTTCTTTGACACCCATGTAGCTCTACATCTTACATAAGTGCTTAACACTTAAACCCTTGTTTGAGAGATTATTAAACGTAATCTGATGATATGCTAGGTGACCCAGCACCAAATCCTCCTTTAAATCAACACAGAAATTACTATGATGTGTAATCACCAGGAAACTATCAAATTAAGAAGTTTATAACGTTTAAGACCTAGTACAGTTCAGTGATCTATTTGTCTTGGAATTAATATTTTCTTTCATTCCTTTTTACTACCAAAATAACATGGGGAATTTAACCTAATAGTTTTAAAGTCCATCGGTTTTATATATATAATCTCTCCAATATAGAATAACTTGAGATGTTCTAGCCCCAAGAGAACTTAGAAAAATCATCTCCAATCCCTTCACTTTAAGATGAGTCATTTGTCTCCAAAATGTCAAATATCTTAATCTTCCAAAATGCTTTCATGGGAAGAACCAGAATTTTACCTTGGGTCACCTAATTATTGATCCAGTGCTTTTTAACCATACTACAGTGCTATGGTCTGTGGGTATCAGAGACCGTGAACATATTAACCCTCTCTGCATAGTTTGCAGACAGCCCTCATCAACCTATACCTAGAAAGTTTGGTCATTTCTTTTTCCAAGCAATTGCTAGTATTCCCATTAGTTTAGAGATTAATAGTCTGTTTCCAACCATCTTTTTACTTACAATCTGATGAAATATAGTCTTTTGTTGAGATGTTCCCCATTCTAATGAGATCAATGAAATATATGCCATATAGAATTATATTCCTCAAGATCAATAACTATCATTCTATCTTCCATGTTTAACAATGTTTTATATAGTGGGCAGTTAATAACTATGTGTCTTATGAATTGATTTATGAAGACTGTTATATGGGATTTAAGTTGGATGAGTTCAAAAAATGAATTGACTTAGAAATCTGCTGATTCCTGGGGATTCTTGTTCCAATATTCTGCATTGATTGGTGGATTGTCACCACCAACAAAAGACAGCTCAACATCAGGTCATCTCTTCAGGATTAAACTCTGTCATTCATCAATAGCAAATAGTCATCTGTAGGTTATTGATGTTACTACAGAAACATGCCAATATTTCCCTAAGAACCTCTATCCTAATCAGCCCTACTTGACATGATCTTAAGGCAAGACCAATAATTGATATTTTAATTAAGCGAAGGCTCTCAAATTGGTTTATCACCATGTAACTTAACAAACTTCAGCTCACTTTCCTTCACTTCATCTGTATTTCCTCATCTCTGATTTGTAATTGAGCCTAAGGTTTAAACCTCATGAAAAATCCAGAGCTTGATAACTTTGCAGTTGAGTAGGAGAAGCACAGGACCTCAGGACCTTGCTTCTGCTGCTGAGAGTTGTGTGATTCCGAGCAAGTCGCTAAACTCCCAGACTTGAGCTTCTCATCTGTGGATTTGAACTTAAAGGGTCCTCCCACCTCTGTCAGTGCCATGACATGAAGCTACAATGACACAGACAAAATAGCTGTGCAGTTCCTGAAGAGAGCAGAAACGAGGAAGGTTTCTAGAAGCCTAATAGTACATCACCTGGTATTTACAGAAATAGGACTAGCATTGTTAATTGTCATTATATCTGATAATTTACATTAAATCCTGTGTAAACAGCTTACATACCAAATATATACAAGATCTTTTAAGAAGAGCAAATGTACCTAGACCTTCCATTTATAGGTGCAAGCCCTGAATTGAGGCTTCTACATGTCAGAATGAGCATTGTTTTATGTGTACCTGGCTCCCAGTAATCATCCTGGCCGTATCATTTCCACAGCAATATTGCCATCACTTTGACAGCCCAGCTCTTCATTCCATTTTCCAAATCATTACTCATTGCCTATTGAACATTGCTTCCCAGATAGATACCTCCTTGGGGACAAAAGTTTATCATATTAGGTTTTAAAATATTTTCTCTTTAACTCCTTTTCATCGTGATTTGTAAGACAACCAAATTCAGAATGGTCCGAAAATAAAGGACTAAAACATCAGTGATTACCTGGCAAGAGGTGAGGAGGACTGACTGGAAAGGTCCACCAAGGCTAATGGAAATGTGCTATATTTTTATTGGGGCAGTGGTCACATGGGTGTGTATGTCAAAATCATCCCACTGAAAACAGGGGCATTTTATTGCAGTTATACAGCAAGAAAATTCATCTAAATATTTTATACACACACACAGAAGACTTACAATCAGAGGAGCAATGCGGTGAAAAGCACAGACACTACAACCAGCTGCTTGATCCACCACTGCAGCTATGTGCTTCTGACCAGGTTCCTCAGTCTTTCTGTGAAATGGGGATAATAATAGTACCTCTCCTGTAGGGTTATTCATGAAGATGAAGGGAACTGATAAATAATACATTTAGATCAGAACATTATGTGTCATAAGTACTGAATAGATTTTAGCTTCCATTTCTAGCCACAATGGTGCATTCAAAAAAGCTGCTTTTAGAAAAAGAGTCCTGGCTGGGTGGCTCAGTTGGTTAGAACATCATTCCATGCACCAAAAGGTTGCAGGTTTGATCCCTGGTTGGGACGCCAATGGAAGGCAACCAATCAATATTTCTCACATTGATGTTTTTCTCTCTCATCCTTGCTGTCTCTCAAAAAAACATTAAATATATCCTCAGATGAGGATTTTTTTAAGGGAAAAAAAAGCTAATTTTTTATCCTTTCAAGCCAAAAAAATAGAAGTTACAGATTCCTAGACTGAGAGCCTAAATATTATGCATTAAAGATGACTGTGGTATTTCAGTTCTCTGGATTTCTGTTACTGTCCCTGCAGGGTAAAAGTATTGAGGTCATTACTAAAAAGAGGACACTTGAAAAAAAGAGAGAAACCAAAGTGACTGAAATTGGAGGTGTTGGTGTAGCATTAGAAGAGTCCATATGAAAAGCCTTAGAAAGATGGATTTTAAATGTCTATGAGCCCAGAAACAAAACCAAGAATACACAAGCAAGACTACATCAAATTGAAAAACTTCTGCACATCAAAGAAAACCATTAGCGGAGTAAAAAAGCAACCTACTAGTTGGGAGAAAATATTTGCAAACCATATATCTGATAAATTAGTATCCAAAATATATAAGGAACTCCTATCATTCAAGAGAAAAAAAGAAAGTTTGTTTTTAAAATGAGCAAAGGACTCAAACAGACATCTTCTCTAAAAAAGATATACAAATAGCCAACAGGTACATGAAAAGATACACAACCTCACTAATTAGCAGGGAAATGCAAATCAAACCCAAAATGAGATATCACCTCCCACCTGTCAGGATGGTTATTATCAAGAAGACAAAAGACAACAAGTGTTGGTGAGGAAGTGGAGGGATTGGGGCCCATGTACTCTTTAGGTGAGACTTCAAAATGGTGCAGCCACTATGGAAAACATTATAGAGGTTCCTCAAAAAAATTAAATGATCCAGCAATATGAGCCAGGATCTTTGAAATCAGGATCTCAAAGAGATTACGTAGCACTTTCATATTCATTGCAGCATGATTAGCAATAATTAAGATGTGAAAACAACCCTAGTGTCAACAGATGAGTGGATTTTTTAAAATGCAGTATATATACACAATGGAATATTATTCAGCCTTTAAAGAGGAAATACTACGCTATGTGACAACATAGGTATGTCTTGAGGATATTACAGTAAGTGAAATAGTCACAAAAGGACAAACACTGTATGATTTCACTTATGTGAGGTTTCTAAAATAGCCATATTCACCTTGACCGGTGTGGTTGGGCATCTTCCTAACAAAGCAAAAGGTTACCAGTTCAACCCCCAGTCAGAGCACATGCCTGGGTTGCAGGATTGGTCCCTGGTCAGGGCACATGCAAGAAGCAACTGATCGATGTTTCCCTTCCTCTTCTTCTTTTTTTCTCTCTCTAAAAATAAATAAAACCATTCTTTTAAATAAAATAAAACAGCCAAACTCATAGAAGCAAAGAACAGGATGGTGGTTGCCAGGAGCTGGGAAAGGGGATAAGGGAGTTGCTGATCAACGGGTATGAAACTTCAGTTATGCAAGAGGAATAAATCCTAGAGGTCTGCTGTACAGCATTGCCCCGATAGGTAGCAATACTGTATTGTGCACTTAAATCTGTGAAGAGAATCTCATGTTAAGTGGTCTTATCACGATAGAATAATTTTTTGAATGTCATGAGCTCAAAAGAGCTAGCCATGGTCATTCTTTTTTTTTTTTTTTTTTTTTTTTTTAACTTTATTTTAGAGAAAGTGGAAGAGAGGGGGGCAGCAGGAGAGGAAAACTGATGAGAGGGAAAGATTGATCAGTTGCCTCTCATACGTGCCTTGTCCAGGGACTGAACCCTCAATTTGCCAAGTGCCCTGACCAGGAACCAACAAGCAACCTTTCACTTTGCACGATGATGCCCAACCAACTGAAACACCCAGGTCAGGGCAAAATGGGTCATTTTTTTAGAAAAAATGAAGGTGGATCACCGAAAGAGCATCCTCAAGGGCTCCAGAAGTAGCCTGCTGATAAGAGGTCAGCAAACAAAGCAGGTGAGTGGATTGGGCCACATTCACCGCAAGTGTTATCCCTCGTTCCACTTTATTTTAACCAAAGAAAGGAATTAAAGAGGGTCAACGGCTCAGAGGCTCAAAGGGGCTTAGTCACTTGCCTATGCCCGCAGCTGAAAGTGGCTCAGGCAGGGGAAGTGAATTTTAGTTTCAGCTATACCTGAGTTTGAGCTTCTTGCCCACCTTCAGAACCCTCCTGGGGAATGCAGCCACTGTGGGAACCAGTATGGAATTTCCTCAAAATAATAAAAATGGAACTGCCTTTTCACCCAGTGGTCCCACTGCTGGGATTATACCCTAAGAACTTTGAAATACCAATTCAAAAGAACCTATGCATCCCCCTATGTTTGTAGCAGCGTTATAATAGCCAAATGCTAAAAAACAGCCTAAGTGCCCATCAGTAAATGGGTGGATCAAAAAACAGTGGTACATTTACACAATGGAATACTACACAGCAGAAAGAAACAGCATGGATGGAACTGGACATGCTTTGCAACAGCATGGATGGAACTGGACAATATTATGCTCAGTGAAATAAGCCAGATGACGAAAGACAAATACCATGTGATCTCACCTATAACAGGAACCTAATGAACAAAACAAACAAATGAGCAAAATAGAGCCAGAGGCATGGAAACAAGGAAAGACTGACAGTGACCAGAGGAGGGAAGGGAGGAGGATAAGGGTGGAAAGAAGGGGAAGGGTCTAGTCAAGGAACATGTATAAATGACCCATGGATGTGGACAACAGGGTGGGGATTAACTGTGGAAGAGAAGGGAGGGCAGTGCAATGGAAAGCAACAGGGAATTGGGACAACTGTAATAGAAAAATAACAACAAGAAAGAAAGAAAGAAAGAAAAAGAAAGAAAGAAAGAAAGAAAGAAAGAAAGAAAGAAAGAAAGAAAGAAAGAAAGAAAGAAAGAAAGGAGGGAGGGAGGGAGGGAGGGAGGGAGGGAGGGAGGGAGGAAGGAAGGAAGGAAGGAAGGAAGGAAGGAAGGAAGGAAGGAAGGAAGGAAGGAAAGAAAGAAAGAAAGAAAAGAAAAGAAAAAAAGAACAAACCCTCCTGGGTCTTACCCCCAGACAGCAGAAATGCACCCTTCTACTTGCTGGTTGATTCACCCCTAGGAGAGGGGGAATCTATGCAATTCCACAAAGCTCAACTTGTGAAATTTCAACATTTTCATTCCACACTTACACATTATTTTTTATTTCATAAAGTTTCATTTTTCTAAACGTACAGCTGGTGGGACCTCTTTGTGGAGGCATCTCCACTAGCAGCTGGGCATCCCCACTCTTGGTGTTTTCGAAGCGAATGCCTTAAGCTTCGGACTTTGACACCAGTTGAGTAGGTCCTTTACCAAGGGGCTCCCGAACGGCTGCCCTGGCCAAGAACCAGGGGTCTTCTGTCTCAGCAACAAGAGCTGGGTTATAAACTTATAGTTGGGAACTTCCTTACAGAGTCTGTCAAATGCTGCTTCGTCAAACAAGATCAGGTTATTGAGCTTGTCTCAAACTTTGCCTTTGGATCACTTCTTTTTGGCCTTTACCCCAGATTTGTCCACTGGGCCTTTTTCTTGACTGACTTTCCAGCTCCTTTCTCCTTCTTGTCATCCTTGGGAGGTAGAGCAAGAAGGCCTGCCAGCAGCTCCAACCATCTCTGCCTCGATGAGTTAGCCAGATAAGAGTCACTTAGGAATTCTTTAGAAACAGCACACTTTTGGAACTCCAGGAGGCAGGAAAACCTTCAAAAATGCATTGTGTTTTCAGACAGATCTGGAAAGTTCAGTCAAAGTAGAACACCTTTGAAAAGACCAAAAAGTCTATGTTCTAAGATGGACCTTCTACAGGCTCAAAATTATTCTTTTATTTATTTATTTTTTTTCAGGGCCGATAAAATAAAAAGCAGGAATAGCAACAGCACTTCCGTTCTCCAGATGCCACGTCTATTATTTTCAGCTCGGCTTCTCCTGCTGTGGGACGCAGGAAGAAATTGGCAGGGACTTGTCCTCAGCTTCTTTTAGTCACGGAGGCATTAGCAACAGTGGTAGGCCAGTGCTATTTTTGAAATATGTGGTTGGAATTTTTTAAACTTTTTTTTTTTATTGATTTTTAGAAAGAGAAAGAAACATCAATTTGTTGTTATTCATTAGTTGATTCTTGTATGTGCCCTGATCTGGCAGGAAGCGGATACACTTGGTGTATCCAGATAACAATAACAACAGAGGACCTGGCCAGTGAGGGTTAGAACTTTTAAAGCCGCCTTCCTACCCTTTTGCTTCTCACCCAGCCTAGCATGCACATAAAAGAGCAAAACCATCTATGTACACGTACACAGCACCCAGTCAAGTCTCTTATTACTTAGTCGCTAGGAGATGGTTTGGATGATCTGCCTTCTTAAGTGTTTTGCCAAAAGAAAATGCGTGCGGGAGTTCCCGCCAAGAGCGCCAACCCGAGAAACTAAGAGGCTGTGAGTCTCCCCACCTCCCACTTCCACAATTATTCTCCTGGCTGTGCTTTCCACAGTCATCCACCTACTTGGTTTCAGCTAAAGGCGCTGGGGATACAGAAGTTTCTCTGTCCCGAGGAGGGTTTAAGATGCAACAAAACTTGAACCACTAACTAATCCTGGCAGTCCGGTTCCCTCAGGAAGCAGGGAGGAAAGGTTAGCCCCACTTCCATTCCCTTCCTACCACTGTGGGCTGCTGAGCATCTCTGCAAGTCCCTAGACCCCTAGATGGGCTACATTCTCCAAATCCAGCTACCAGGCATGAGGGTGGGCGTGGAGGGTGATGGGGTCCGCGAGCAGCACGGATTCATTCCAGGGCAAAGGGAGATGCCCACAATTTTTCAAACCTCTTCCCAGTTCTTTCTCCGGAATTCCTTCTCGGTTCGTTTGCTTGCAAGCATGGGCTTCCTTGGGCAGGCATTGCGTTTGGATGAAGCTGAACCTCAGGTTCCCAAAAGCTCCCTCCTTCCGTCACACTCCAGCCTGGAAGCTCTGGGTGAGGGCCAGCCCCGGACTGCACGTGGGCCAGAGCCCCGCAGCGTCCGACCTAAGGCCACGAATGCTGGGATGGCTAAAGGAAAAACAGACTGAACTGCATCGAGGGCAAATGTGCTTAACGAAGTGATATTCACCTTGGGCTGGTCTGCCCCACACCCTGTCCCTGAGCTGGTCAGGTGAGCGATTCAGGGGGCATTGGGAAGCCGGTGGCGGGAGGCGGCTCCCGCGTCCCACCCTGACTACTGCACTCATTTGCTGATCTTATGCGGTCCTCTGCCCGAGACCTGCTGAACGACAGAGTCCTGACTGGGGCCCATGAGTCCTTTGCCCTCCACCAGTGTTGCCAGCAGAGTGCAAAACCTAAGAACATGGTGTGAGGTCAGATCCTGGCTTCCATAAAATAAAGATGATGATGACAGGTGTTGGGGGAGCGGGGTAGCTCAGCTGGTTAGAGTGTCGCCCTGATGTACCAAGGTAGGGCGGGGGGGTTCCCTCCAGCCAGGCACGTGCAGGAAGCAACCGATGATGCATAAATAAATGGAACAACGAATCAATCTCCCTCTCCTCTCCCTCTTGGTCAAAAAAAAAAAAAAAAAAAAGTCATTAAATAAAATACCTTTTAAAAAGATAATAATGACAGTTCCGATTGCTTAGAACTGTTTAGAGTATTAAATAAGTTATCACACATGACATTCCTGACACGCAGTAAGGGCTGAGAGAGCAGGAACTCTCCTTTCCCAAAAGCCGGTCACTCACAGACCTTCACCGCGATGCTTGCCATACTTGTATGACCCTCTGCTAGGATTTCCTTAATATGTTTTACTAAATAATTTGCCCTTTTAACTGTGTGTCATCCTAAGAAGTGATACCTGGGAAATAATAGATTTGATGTACTATTATAGTTTTTACACATTAACATTAGTACGTAAGTAAGTACTGAAAACTTTAAACATTCCTTGTCAGTACCACCGTAATATGTTACCACCATTGGTAAACTGATCTAACCCAACATCAGTTCAGGAAACTGAGGCTCAGAGAGGTTAAGTGGATTTTCCAACGCCACACAGGGTGTTGTGAGAAAAGCCAGAAATAGAGGGATTCAGCTTTCCTAACTAGGCCAGGGCTCTTTAGTCCACAACAACCGATGATTTTACAGTGTTCTTAAAAGGGAGCATTCCTTTGTAAGCGTGAGGCTAAGAAACTGAAATAGCTCTTATATGTTAAATTTAGCATTAACAGCAGAGCAAGCTGAAAGTGTAGGCTCACCTCATTTCATCCCCAACAGCCCCGGAGTGGGTAACAGTGCACAGGACAGTGAGGCTGAAAGGCCAGCCCCGGGGGGGGGGGGGGGGGGGGGGGGGGGGGGGGGGGGGGGGGGGGGGGGGGGGGGGGGGGGGGGGGGGGGGGGGGGGGGGGGTGGCGGGCATGTGACTGACCCTCGGCAGCTGTGACTCCTGGTGACAGGTTCATGCCACAGGCAAGGGGCTACCTGCAGTGACAGCAGCTCAGTGTACAAGCTTCAGCATCAGATGAACCAAGTTCTGATTCCCTTCACCACTGGTAAGGTTGGCTTTTGGGCAATAACTGAACTTTTCTGAACCTCAGCACTCTCATCTGTAACATTCTTACAGGGTTGCTTACAATATTTTAATTAAATACCAAAATGCTTAGTACAGAAGTGGTAGCATTTATTTTTACTTCATTGTGTACTTTCCTAAACAGAATGAACAAGGTCCTATGCAACGAGAATCAATTAGCATTTAAGCCAGGGCTTGAAAGGAATAAGGGACAGAAAACCTGCTACACTGAGTGCTTAGAACTTAAATGCCCCTAATCATGTGAGTTCATATGAGTTGTATTTCTTTAATACAAAATGGAATTACTTTCCAAAGTCAAATTTCCTGGAAATAAAATTAAGCACCACAGTAAATTAATTATTACTTCTTTCCAGGGGCTAATGTTGCAGGCGTAGTGGAAATCTGATTTTCTCTGATGAACCGTTCATTCCCTATTGCATTTGATCCGTGGGTAGGCACATCACCGAAGCCTGGCCAATCAGCATTTTCTAACACCTAGATAGACACATAAATTCATCCAACCAGAGTCAATCCTGTTTTTTGTTTGTTTGTTTTAATGGAATTCTCAGGAAAAAGAAGCACTCTGTGTACTAGATATAAGCTTGGGGTGCTGGCAGTCATCTTGCTGATGAGAAGGCCTTGCTGAAGGTGGGGCCATCACAGAGGGAAAAGCAGAGAAATTGAGATAGATCAAGAATTAGAGGGTGCTGGCTGGTGGCACAGTGGATAAGACACTGGCCTGCAAACCCAAAGGTTGCTGGTTTGATTCCCAGCCAGGTCTCCAGCCAAGTCCATGGCTGGAGGCAGGTGAAAGGCAATCATGCATTGATATCTCTCTCCCTCTCTGCCTCTCTCCCTTCCTTCTGGCCAAAAATAATAAATAAAAATCTTTAAAAAAAAAAGAACTAGGGAAATAAAGATGATTTTGTTTGAGTTCCTGGACCCAGCTGTACCCAAATGTGGGCTCAGTATATGAGCCAATAAATTATTTTATTAGCTTAAGTCAGTTTGAGATAGATTTCTTATTACTTGTAATCAAAATATTTTCATCAATAAAATAGGCAACATGGGCCCTGACCGGTGTGGCTCAGTGGGTTGGATATTATCCCACAAAGCAAAAGGTTGCCAATTTGATTCCTGGTCAGAGCATATGCCTGGGTTGCGGGTTCAGTTCCCGGATGGGCATGCACGAGAGGCAATAGATCCATGTTTCTCCCACATCTATGGTTCTCTCCCTTTCTTATTCCCTCTCTTTCCCGCTCTCTAAAAGCAAATAAAATCTTTTTAAAAATAGGCAATATAGTTTATTTGGAAAAACAGAATCCTAACCAACAGAGTGTTTATCCAAATCATTACTATGACAAGCAAAGAAAGGAAACAGATCTCAAGGGACTTAATCTTTGTATCTGTGGCAATCAGTTCTGGTGAAGGGTTTCCTCTCTAGTACTATGCATTTACCCTGCTCCTTGATACCCTGCAAATTTTTCTACCAAGCTATTCCCATCTGAGAAGAGCTTGGTCCCAAAACCTTGGGAATCACCACTATCAAGATAATGAACATATCCATCACCCATAAAAACTTCCTCACACTCTTTTGTAATCCTTGCCTTTCACCATGGTGTCCCCAACCCCAAGTAACCCCTGATGTGTTTTTCTGTGGCTATAGACTAGTTTGAATTTTCTGGTATATTCCATAAACATAATTACACAATATGGACTCTTTTGTTTTGGTCTGGCTTCTTCACTCAGCATAATAATTTTGAAATGCATTCACAATGTAGGTATCAAATTAATTCATTTTTCAAATATTGCCTAATAATTCATGTTTCATTGTAGCAAAATTTGTTAATTCATTTACCTATTGATGACAGTTGAATTGTTTCCATCTTGAGGCTATTAAAAATAAAGCTGTGATTTAAAAAAAAAATTTTTTATTCATTATTTTTAGAGAAAGGGGAAGGGAGGGAGGAAGAAAGGTAGAGAAACATCAATGTATGGTTGCTTTTCACCTGCCTCCAGCTGGGGGCTTGGCTGGAGACCGACTGGAGACCTGGCTTGAAGCCTGGGTATGTGCCCTGGCTGGGAATTGAACCAGCAACACTTGGGTTTGCTGGCCAGTGCTCAATCCACTGAGCCACACCAGCCAGGGTAAGCTGCTATTTTTAAAAAAGAAAGCCTGGAAAGATAGGAACTGTCCAAACATCAGGGGGAAATGTCAGCCATAGTAGTAATTTATGAACAAGTCTTTGTGTGGACATCTGCTTTCCCTTCTCTTAAATAAATGCATAAAAGTGGAATAGCTGGGTCATATGATATATATTTAACCTTTTAAGAAACTGTTCAATGTTCTAAAGAAGGCATACCACTGTATTCCCACTAGCAGCGTACAAGGTCTGTCTGTCTAGTGGTATCCAACCATGTAATATGAAAAATACAGACATTTATTGATGAAGATACAAGATACAATAAACATTGTACATAGGACAGTGATGCCCCAGTCCCCTTCAGAGGGGCACCTTGGGACCTCACACAGTTTTCCCAGTCACCATCAGCCGCCTCATTGTATTTTTCTGAATCTTATCAACAGTCTGAAATCTCTTCTCTTTCAAAGATGATTTTAGTTTTGGGAAAAGCCAGTAGCCCCAGGGCACCAAATCTTGGCTGTAGTGGGCCTGAGTCACCTGGGTGGTTTGATGTTTTGCCAAAAAACTTTGTGTAAGATGTGATGCCTGAGCGGATGCATTGCCATGATGAAGCTGCCAATCACTAATTGCCCATAGCTGCAGCCTTCTGAATCATCCTTATAGTTTCCAAGGAGGAAAGTTCAAGCTTAATGCAAAATTGGATGCAGGTTTATTGCTCTACTCACTCAGTCTTTTTTTTTTTAATATTTTATTTCATTATTTTTAGAAAGAGGAGAAGGGAGAGAGGCAGAGAGGGAGAGAGACATCAATGTAGGGTTGCTTTTCACCTGCCTCCAGCCACAGACCTGACTGGAGACCTGGTTTGCAACCTGATTATGTGCCCTGGCTGGGGAATCGAACCTGCAACCTTTGGGTTCACAGGCCGGCACCTTATCCACTGTGCTACCAGCCAGGGCTACTCACTCAGTCATTTTTAATGCAACAGCCACACAGTACACATGCTCATTCAATGGCATTTACCACCCTCATTGACTAGCACAGTGAAGTTGTCGTTGGTCATGCATGCACATTCCAGCCCATTCTCCTTAGCTGCCAGGTTACATTGAAGTCATGCAAAGTGCTCTCATTATATTAACAATGGTTGAACTTTTTCTGGACAGACTTCATATAAGAAAGTTCCAGTTGCTTGATATGGTCACTCTTTCACTTGCCGTACTGATAGATGTGTAGCAGTATCACATTGTGGTTTTAATTTGCATTCCTCTAATAACAAATAATGTTGAGTATCTTTTCATGTATTTATTTGCCATCTGTATATATAACTTCTTTGTGTAAAGTCTGTTCAAATATTTTGCTCATTTGTAATTGAGTTGTTTGCTTTCTAGTCATTCAGTTTTGACACTTGTTATATATTCCTTTCTCAGATATGGGATTTGTACCTCTGCCGGTGTGGCTCAGTTGATTGGACATTGTCCTGAAAATCAAAAGGTCATTGGTTTGGTTCCTGATTGGACCCAGTCAGGGCATGTGTTTCTCTTTCATATCAATGTTTCTCTCTCCCCACCCCCTCTCTAAAATAATTTTAATAATAATAACAACAACAATAATAATAAAAGATAGAGGATTTGCAAATATTTATCTTTAGTATGTGGTCTGTCTTTTTACTCTATTAGTGTTATTTGAAGAAAAGAAATTCTTAACTTTAATGAAATTAGACTTCTCAGTTTTTTCTTTTATTAATTATGCTTTTGGTGGCTTATCTAAGAAATATTTGCCTTATCAAATGTCACAAAAGCTTTTTTATGTTTTCTTCTAGAAATTTTAAACTTTAGGTTTTACATTTAGATCTGCAATCCATTTTAATTAATTCTTGCATATGGTGAGAGTTATGAATTGAAGTTTATTTTAAAATATGCAAAAAGCATGTGAATATCCAATTGTCCTAGTACCATTTGTTAAAAAGATTATCCTGCCTCCCAGTGCTTACCACAGGCTGTGTTCTTACACTGATTGTATAGGGAGAGGAGCTAGAGTAAGCCTGCCCCATAGGCACCTCAGCCCAGGCCTCATGCCTGTTCTGTATTGTGAATGGAGGGGGAAGGGGGAGAAGAAGAAGAAGAAGAAAAGAGGAAAAAAAGGGAAAAAATAATAAATTTTTATGTGGTCTAGTTAAAAAAAAATATCTTCGTCATTGAGTTACCTTTTTACTTTTGTCAAAAATCAGTTGGTTAAATATGTGTGGGTTTATTTCTGGATTCTCTAGTTTACCTAAACATTGCTTTTTAAATTTTTTTTTAAAAGATTTTTTATTTCATTATTTTTAGAAAGAGGGCAAGGGAGAGAGGCAGAGAGGGAGAGAGACATCAATGTATGGTTGCCTTTCACCTGCCTCCAGCCACAGATCTGACTGGAGACCTGGTTTGCAACCTGGTTATGTGCCCTGGCTGGGGAATTGAACCTGCAACCTTTGGGTTCACAGGTCGGCACCTTAACCACTGTGCTACCAGCCAGGGCCCGCTTTTTAAATTTTTTTATTGTGGTAAATCTATATATGTATCCTGTTATATAGCAGAAAATGTGCTAATTTAACCATTGTTAAATATACAATACAGTGTCATTAATTACATTCACAATGTTGTTCAACCTTCATCATTATTTTTCCCAAAATGAGCACTTTTTAATCTCCTTTTTTTCTTAAAAAAAAGAAAGAAAAGAAAACTTGGTAATTCTGAATTCCATCACACTTGCAGTTTTGTTTTAATATAAAATACAATGTTAATGCTCCAGAAAGAGGAACCATGTTTGTCCAGTAGCTTTTGATGTATTCCTTGGCACCTATCCCCTCCTCCCCAGGCTGTGCAAACTCCAATTTAAGAATCCCAGAGGAAATGAGAATTTACAGAGCCCTTGGAGGTCACCTAATGCCCCCTTGGTTTCACAGTTGTGAAAACTGAGAACCTGGATCACACACTGATAAATGACAGAGCCAGCTGAGAAATAAGAAATGCTATTTTTGTGCTGCTCAGGGGTTTGCATCAAACCCTGGCTGCCTCCCTCTCTGAGATCTGGCTTCATTGAAATAAACTCCTTTCTGCCTTGGGACCCCTGAAAACTAAAGTCCTGCCACACCTTCCCCAGGACTGACTTGAGAGTTTAACAAAGGGACAAAAATGCCTCAAAGGCGACAAAAGAGGGCAATCTGGGACAGAAAAGCCCAGCTACATGAAGGATTTCTAAACATCAGCTGGGCAGCCACTGGGGAGAGGAAGCTTAGAAGAGTTTTGGTAACCACAACACTGGACAGCCATTCTTGCTCTCCAAATGGAGTGTGATTATCATCACCAATAGAAAACAGGTCCGCCTATGGGCCTGGTTGAATAATGCTAATGAGCAACACCGTGTCTTTTAATTCTAGACAATTACAGCAGCTCCCTGCGTCCATGTGCTGGGCATTGTGATCTGATTTAATACGTGAAATGGGGTTTCCCAGTGTTCTTAGAAGTATGTCCCCCCTTTGTTTCCATTTCACTTTCCAGAGGTTTTTGTTTCCCATGGTCAACCATATTCCAAAAATATTAAGTGGAAAATGACGGAAATAAACAATTCATGAGTTGTGAATTGCACACCGTTCTGAGCAGCGCACTGAAATTGCATGGGCTTGCTCTGTTTCTCTACTCCAGCATATCAACAATGTACACCACCACCACCCATTAATCATTTTGTAGAAATCTCGTATCAGACTGAGTGTCATTGCTGCATATTGGTACCTAGAGGTCTGTAGCGCTGGTGGACTCCACTCTGAAAGTGTTTTCAGTTTTCTCAAGTTTGAGTTACCCTTATTTTACTTAACAGTGGTCCCAAAGCACAAAAGTAGTGATGCTGGAAATTCAGATATGCCAAAGCGTAGCTGTAACGTGCTTCCTTTAAGTGAAAAGGTGGGTTGAGTACAGTAAGATATTTTGAGAGACCATATTCATATAACTTATTATAGTATATTATAACTGTTCTATCATAAGTTAATCTCTTACTGTGACTAATTTCTAAATTAAAGTTCATCATAGGTATGCGTGTATAGGGAAAAAGCACACTATACAATAAGGTCCAGTAATCTCTGTCATTTCAGCCATCCACTGGGGGGTCTTGGAATGGATCCCCTGAAGACAAGGGAGCACTGCTGTATTTTACATAAGAAATGGAGGCCCCGTGAGGTTAAAAACCTCTGCAGAGGTCACACAGCTGTCTGTGTCCAGAGGCCTGAATGAGCACCTTACAGGCACCTCCAATCAACTCTGTGGATTGCTCCCTAGACCTGATTTACGGACCTGCTGTGAAAGTTTGACAGCCCTGAAGAGCAGAGCCGCTGAGGCGGCTGGTGGCCAGGAAGTGGAGGCAGGCCCGGCCTCCTGGTGGCCTCTGAGCCGCACAGGTCAGCCAGGGCTGGTTCGCGCAGCCTGTCACCCTCAGCTGTCTCTCTGTGTTGCGCCGCAGAGCCGGGGCTCAGAGATGGGAACAGCAATTTACAAGCTCTCAAGCAAAATCAACTTTCAGGTGAAGAAAACTCCCATTCCCGGTAGGTTACTCTTGCTTCTGACCGTCTGTTGGCAACCAGGCCACCCGGAGGATGAAGGTCTCCACTTTGGTTCAGTTGTCTTTGTCTTTGATGTTATAGAAGTACTCAACTGGCCTTAGGGGCTGGGGAGAAAAGCTTCAGCTAGGCCTGCTGTTTTGGTTTCTTGTCAGCTGAGTCCATGGACAAGCCAGTGGACAAGGAAGCCTTATTTCTTGCAGGCAAGTGTGCTTTCCAATGTTGCACGGGTTGAACAAAGGATGGAGACCACAGGGCGCCGCAGCTCCTTTCTGATTCAGGACAGCTCGGTGGGTTGAATTTTCCATAACAGATGGAACATTAACTCCAGCATGATTTTGACCAGTTATAAATATCAAAGGCATGTGTTTTGCAGTTTAGTTTCTTCCTAAAAAAAAACTCCAGGACTTCCAGGCTTTCGCCCCTGGCTCCCAAGTCTTTCTTGAGAGGCAGCCGAGAATGCACTGAGGCTTGCGGTGGAAGAATGTGGGCACAGCGGCCCACCTGTGAACCCAGGGATAAGCCTGGGGGTTCCCATGGTTTCAAAAAGTGGTTAAATCTTCTTATCAGCAAGATGTAAACGAAGATTTAACAGAAGTTAAATATTAAATAAAAGAGTGAGATCTTCACTCTTCTCTTGCCAGTGGCTGGAGACCTCTCAAGGATGGGGGAGAGGAGGTGACTCCTAAGGGGATGTGTGTGTGTGTGTGTGTGTGTGTGTGTAGAGTAAGAAGAGCTGGAATGGATTTAAAGAGAAATTCTACCTGGTTTTAAGCCATGACGTGTCTTGTTTCTTGGCGTGAGCAGCAAGAAGCCTGCCTTCACGCTAAGCTATGGAAAATGTTGCCAGAGCAGCTTGCCTGTCACATCACTGAATATCTTCTTTCTATTATTGAGAGGCTTTATTTTTTAGAACAGCAGTAAGTAGTGGTATTTCTACAATATTCTGCCAGGTAGTAAGGCAAAGCATTACTGTGTTTCATCATATCTAAGGCACTTTCCAATATGACATTTTAAGTACCATGGGTCAATTACAGCATGACACGCCATTCGTTATAAGATGCATGCCCACTTTAGAGATGTTTATACGTAAAAAAAAGAAGTATTTTTTAGTATGGTTGAAATTTAGTAGATAACCTTCCAAAGGTCCTTTCAGTCTTGTAATTTAGTGCTTCCTTGTAAAAATATTCCCATCCTATTAAAACTGCATTCCAGCCCTGGCTGGTGTGGCTCAGTGGACTGAGCACTGGCCTGCGAGCCCAAGTGTCACTGGTTCAATTCCCAGTCAGCGCACATAACCAGGTTTCAAGCTAGGCTTCTAGTTAGGTCTGTAGCTGGAGGCAGGTGAAAGGCAACCATACATTGATGTTTCTCTCCCATTCTTTCTCCCTCCCTCCCCCTCTCTCTAAAAATAATAAATACAATCTTAAAAAAGAGAGAGAAAAGAAAGAAATCCCATTCATGACATTATTTTGCAAATGTTTTACTTAGGATGTAGACTCCATAATCTTATGTTTCATATAGCCAATAAATACATTCTCAAAAAAGTAAGTATTTCAAAGCCCCCTAACTCTCCAGCATTCTCTATTATTATGAAATAAAGCGGGGGAGGGTGTCTACTAGAGATTCTAATACTCCCATTTGTGAAAGAGCAGGAGCCATGAAAATGCAGGTTATTATCATGTAGCTAATAAATGCCTCCCAGTACCAACACAGATTTCATAATAGTTCAGAATTTTAAAAGTGGGATGTTTGAGGACTGAATATTTATCTATTCTTGGATAAATGCATATGGTAGGTAGCTTTTACTTTCCATTCAAAGTATTTTTTTTTTCAAGATTTTTATTTATTTATTATTTTTAGAGAGAGGGGAAGGAAGAGAGGCAGAGAGGGAGAGAGACATCAATGTGTGGTTGCCTTTCACCTGCCTCCAACTACAGACCTGGCTGGAGACCTGGCTTGCAACCTGGTTATGTGCCCTGGTGGGGAGTCGAACCAGCGACCTTTGGGCTTGCAGGCCGGCGCTTTATTCACTATGCTACCAGCCAGGGCTCCATTCAAAGCCTTCAACTTGTCCTTGTTTACTGAAAGTCATGAACTTTTAAGAAAAAGATAAAATAAACAGAATAATCTTGAAAGAATAATCATATAGAATAAGAAATTGGAGTATATCCCATTCTATTTTGAATTAAATAGGAATTCTATAGGATTTCTGTCCAGTTCCAGTTTCGGGTTGACCTGAACCAAAAGTGAGAAGTTTGGTGAGGATTCAGTGCCCCTTTGCCTCTCAATATCATGCTTCTATTTTACTGAATAAGCAAATGTATACTTGGTGTTCTTTGTATGTGTATCTAAGTTCTTTGTATGCAGTCCCATCCTCCCTTGACTCCCCTGCTGCCTGGCAGAAAGTGGTTCAACTTCAGGAAGGAAGGGTCTACACTCCACGTCCTCACTCCCCATCTCTCATTTACTTCAGGACAATCTCCCTATATTCTGTTCTGTGCTTGTCACTTCTTGGTGACACATGATGGTGCTGACCTGTTGTTACCTTGAAACTTCCTCCTTGCTCTGGCTCACTTCCTTCCCACGCTTTGCTCAGTTCGCCCCCTGCCTCTCTGATTTTTACTTCTTACTTTCCTTAAGATGCTCACCTTCCTCTGAGGACCCTTTCCATATCGGCGATCTTTCCTTGTCCTGCTTCTTACTATAATAGGAGTAGCTGCCCCTTGATCTGCGTTCCTATTCTAGAGCATTCTAGGATGTAACATGTTGCATCATGTGTGGCTCCCAGGAGCTCCGGAGAGGTTCCATTATCCTCTCTGCTTGCAGATGGTAACTTGAGGTTCCAAGTGGGCTAGCATCTTGTGCAGAGCCTCGTAGCTAGTGAGAGGTGGAGGCAGAATTTAAATTCAGACGATCTGATCAACAAACCATGCTCTTTCCAGTGTGCCACTCTCTCTCGGGCTAGTCTCAGCCACGCTCAGGCCTTCCTGCACAACCTAGCAGGCTCCATGACTCTCACTTTGTAGCCCTTCTCAGCTCTGCCCCTTGAACTCCAGGTTCACTTCCCCACTTACCTCCTGGACACCTTCTTGCACATGTCCACTGGCACCTAAATCATTGCAAAACACCCAGAGCTCAGTCCTTCATCTTTCTGCCAGTGTTCTCACCTTAGGAAAGATACCCTCTGGGAGTCCTCTGGGAGTCCCCCCAAATCCTGACAATGCTATTGTATTTATGTGTTCATAAATCATAGCTGAACACCCACCACAGACTGGGCAGCTTCAACAACTGATGTTTATTTTCTTCCCATTCTGGCAAGTCAGGGTGTCAGTGGGCCACTTTCTTCTGCGGCCTCTCTCATTGGCTTGTAGGTGGCTGCCTTCTCACAGCATCCTCACATGTCATCCCTTGGCCTGTGTGCTGTGTCCTAATAGCCTCTTCTAATAAGGATGACAGTCCTATTACATTACATACTGCCCATATGAACTCATGTTATCCTAATTGCCACTTTAAAGGTCCTATCTCCAAATATTGCCACAGTCTGAGGCACTAAGGGTTAGGACCTCAAGATATAAATTTCAGGGAGACCATAGTTATCCCATAACTCTGTCTTTGAGATATCCCTTAACTTTGACTTTCCATCTTCATCTACGTACATTGAAGGTGCATGTTAAATACAGCGGAGCCTTGGTACTTGTCGTTAATTTGTTCTGCAGCTCGGGACAAGTACTAAAACTGATGAGTCCTGAGCAAGCACCAGGTGCTAAAACGTTTTCCCTTGCGGACAGTGTTATGACTCACACAACTTCTAGCAAGTGCGATAAGCCCCAGCAAGCTCCAAGTACTGAAACATACTTTTCTTCTCAAAACATGTTTTGGGTAATAGAGGGTTAGATGAGTTCTGAAGCTGTCGAGTACTGAGGTGTGTCTGTAATTTTTTCTTTCCTTTAAAAAAAATTTTTTATTGGCATCGTATTACATCCATTGCATTTCCCTCCCCTCTCCCCCCTTTCCCCCCCCCCC
>PVIW01003163.1:0-180323 GCA_004026585.1 Noctilio leporinus | reverse complement strand
TTCCCCCTGACCACTGAAGGCCTATTCCTTGTATTCATACACTTGGTTCTGTTTTGCTTGTTGTTAGTTTTGCTCATTATTGTCCTGTAATGGGTGAGATCATATGATACCTGTCCTTCACTGACTGGCTTATTTCACTAAGCATAATACTCTCCAGTTCCATCCATGTTGTTGCAAAGGGTACAAGTTCCTTCTTTCTTTCTGCTATATAGAATTCCATTGTGTAAATGTACCGAAGTTTTTTGATCCAATCATTGTGGGAGGTTTTCTGAGCTAGGTCCAGAGGCCATATACATTACTTTTATTCACATGCCATTTACCCAAATCACTCTCATAGTCACAGCAAATTGGAAGTGGGTCTGGTCAACAACCAAGCAGTCTCCACCACAAAGGCTATATTTGTTATTATTATTATTGATAATAACAACTACCCACAATTCTGACCCCATTCTGCTTCTAGCACTACATTGAGGCTTACAGATGTATGTTGTTTTTCCCAACAACACCAGCAGGTAGGAATGGTCATCTATATTTCACAGAAGATGAATTTGTGCTGAGAGAAGTTAAGAACTTGTCCAAGAAATCCCCAGCCAGATACCAGGAAAGCTGGAAACCAAGACAAGTCATCTGCTTTCTCCACTGCCAGGCAGGACTCAAGAGTTAGAATTCAAGCTGAGACTGACTTCATGCTGCTCAGTTTTTGGGTGGCGTTGGAGTGTTTACTTTTTCACAGGTCTTGCGTCAATATTCTGAGTTGAGAACCCAAACTTCCTGGAAGCTGAAGCGCTTCCTGGGGAAAAGTTCTGGCCTCCACTTGTGAGAGAACATCTAATATCTTTCACTGACATTTGCTGATAAAGTCGATGGTAGATATGACTCCTGCCTGGTCTCCTGGCATGGACAGGGAGTGGAGTCCTTGAGCCTGGGTCTCTTGGCCTCATTCCCTTCTCATCGCTGTTACAGACCTTCTCAGCCCTCAACTATGCCTACAGCCTTCATCTGCCCCTGGCTTTTGCATTAGCACATTCTTCCTCTTCCTCTGAGCTGCTATCACCAAGTCATCTGTCCCTCCAGTGGAGGCCCAATATGTGGTTGATGTCCTCAACTGGCTGCTTTCTGTGCTCATATTGGGTGAATTGGAAACATCTGAATCCCTGCCACACCACACAGAAGCTAGAATGGCTCCAGAGCCATCTTTCTGCCTAGTCATCTTATGTCCCATTATCTTCTGCTATACTCTTTCATGATGGTGCAGAACTCCTAGTGAGGGGGGTTCCTCCCAGAGACCCAACAGGAAGTGAAGCAAATGTCCTCCATTTTTTTTAAAGATTTTATTTAATTATTTTTAGAAAGAGGGGAAGGGAGAGAGGCAGAGAGGGAGAGAAACATCAATGTATGGTTGCCTTTCACCTGCCTCCAGCTACAGATCTGGCTGGAGACCTGACTTGCAACCTGGTTATGTGCCCTGGCTGGGGAATTGAACCTGTGACCTTTGGGTTCACAGGCTGGCACCTTATCCACTGTGCTACCAGCCAGGGCCATCCTCTGTTTTTGACTTCCTCCTTCCAATATATTTGGGGTCTCACTCTGACACTACCCACTGGGAACCCTGCCCCCCTGGCACCTCATTGCTTTGGACAGCTTTTCCTGACCAGCTTCTCTCTATCCTGCCACCTTCTCTCAGGTGAAGACATGAAAGTTTTGGTTCTAGGTGAAGCTCATCCTTCTCTAAAGCTGTAAATTTGGTATCTTGACATTTGCAATGAGGAGGGTGTAGTCAAAACAATTGACTCACAAGGAATGGAGGTTTACTCGGAAGTACTAGTAAAATATTATTCCTGTGATGTGTGGTATGTCTATAAGCACACTGGAGGCCCTTTCTGAAGTGCCTTACTGTTGTGTAATCCCAATCGGATACAATAGATTCTCAAACTGAAGATGCCACAGTCAATTCCAAATTGAACATCAAGCCAGCTCTTTTTTCTCCGCAACAGTCAGCCAGTAGTTGTACAAACTTGTCAAATTAGGACATAAACCAACAAAGGGGGATTTACATATACACCATGCTTGTCAACTATCCCTCTACTCTCAGGTCCAGTTCCCTGCTGTGAAACTACATTTCCCAGGTTCCTTTGCCCTATTGCTTCCAGCTCAATTTGGCCAATAAGAGAGTCACTAGGGGAAGATTGGAGGGCAGGAGGAAGGTAGAAGCCAGGGTAATTTTACTGCCTTCAATCTCTGCTCTTGTGGGATCTCTGGCGGCAGAGATAGTCCAGTTCCTCCCTCTGTGGCAACAGCTCCCTCTGGTAGTTTCCATCATGATTCAAGCTCCCCCTGGATGGCCTTAGTTCCTCATCTCCATAAAACAACCTTTTACTTGTGTCCCCTGAGCTCTCGAGGTAGTAGCAGTTTTCTGCTGTTGCTAATCTCTGGGATACCTCATCATTCTGGTTGGATTTCTCACTCTTCCGTTTTCTGTGTAACCAATTCCCTGAATTAATTAGAAAGACTTGCCAAAGTTTCTGTTTTCCTGTCTGAACCCTGACTGATGTACACATGTTATATTCATAAAATATGTATATACTTTAGGAAAAAATATGAACATAACATGGCTGCACATCTTTTTTAAAATTCAGAGTTACACATGAAGCTTGCGCAAGGCTTTTGGCATTTGTTTCCTTCCATGGCTTCACAGAAAAGAACCAACACCTCCAGTGTTGCTGCTTGTCACTGGAGGTGATGCTCAGGTCACCCTCTGATCCCACAAGTGAGAACAGCGCCCTGTATAAAAGGCCACAATTAATTTTTATTGCACATACATGTGGGAAGATACCTGCTTGGCCTCCGTGTGAGAGCCATAACTCTCATAAATTGATGTGTCAGCGAACTAAAACTCAATATTTTTTTTCACACATTATATTTTACAGTCAGAGGCCCTTCCCTAATCGGAATAAAGCAATTTGGCTCCCTGTCATTGCTCACTGAAAACATATGAGCTGGTTGGCATTTCTAGCAGCCCAGATTTATCAGGGTCTCTGATCGAGTGCACAGGAGGTTCAGGGCTGTGGCATGGACAAAAGTGGATTTTTTATGACGGCATTGTGCTGCATCTCTGCATAGCCAGATTTATCCCTTTATTTCAGCAATATATTTACTGTCTTGAGTCCCGAATCTACTTCAGATTGAAAAGATTCAACATAGTTTGCATGAGGGCTTGGGGTCATTCCTTTTGTACCTTATAAGCTCTAATTTCCTTTCTATAAAAAGTCTCTAGGTTGCCCTCTTCAGCATCATGGGGTTCTGGAAGTTCAAGCTCTGCGATGTTCAGTCTCCTGCATGTCAGCTGTCTGCACCACTGGAGTAGGCCAAGGACAGGACTTTTGGAGCCATGGGGCCAAGGCTCTTCCCACAAGATCTTGTAAATCTGTACTAGAACACAGAAATCCCCCACACAATTGTGATTGCCATCCTCTCAGGATCTGTAGCAGACAGAGACAGTGTCCTTTTACGTCCCTTTTACTGTTTCCATGAACCCCTTCTGCTTTATTGTGCCTTTGCTCCTGGCTGTCTATTTCTGCTTGCCATAGAAGATTGTCCTTAGGTAACTGGAACCACTCTGCCCATACTCACAGAGAGCCAGAAATGCCTAGAGGATTATGTCCCCCTGGGATGGCCCTTAGCTGATGACTGATGAATAAGGGAGTATAAAACCCAGCTCCCTTGTTTGGAGTCCCAACAGAAGTTGAGGTGTAGGATATATTCCAGAGCTCTCCTGTGGGATCAGGGTGAGGCTGGGAGTTTCCCTCACATGGAATCTTTGCCTTGCTTCCTTACCCTCATGTCCTGTTCCTCCTACTCCCTTACTGTCCTTCCCAGGAAGTGTTCCCTTAATAAATTACTCACACCCAAATTTTTATCACAAGATCTGTTTTCAAGGAATTCAACCTAATTCAGTATACTAAAAGTCCCTTATTCCAATCACACATCTGATGCTACCATATTCCTTCCAAGTGATTATGAAGCATCTGCTTAGTTACTTCTAGAGATGGGTAACTCACTGCCACCAAGGATAGAAAACCTACTGTGCAGGCAATTCCAGATATCAGAGATTAATTCAACATAATAGCTAGAGCAGTGTTGGAAGTCATCTCAATTAGCCTCATTCTTGATATGAGGGTGTCATTATGTCCCATCCCATGTTCCTTTAGCACACCTGAGTCATATGAAGCCTTGGACAATCTTCAGGGCACTAACAGCTTTCCATCTCAAGAGTTTGTCCTGCACACCTGACCTCACTGTCTAGAATCATGAGCACAACCCAAAAGTCTGGGTAAGTCTTTGGGTTGGGAAACCCTTGATAAATGAGAGAAGAGAGTTGATGTATAAATATCCCATCCTCCCCATCCTCTAGGTGGGTGATTCTGGGGTGTGAATCACATGTTGTCTCACATAGTCACCACAGGATTGAGTTGCTCTGAATGCTCTTTTGTTTTTTGTTGTTTGTTTTTTAATTTTACTGTTGTTGTATTACATCCATCCCCATTTTGTTCCCTGAGTGCTCTTATTAACTTACATTTGACTTCCCTCCATCATTCTCCTCACTTCCTCACTTGTGCTTCTTGAGACCATCTCACAAATAAACGACCCACACGCAAATCCTCTTCTCAGTGTCTGTTTTGAGAGGATTCAAACTCAGACAGGAGCCCAGAGAAGCTAAAGGATTTCTGTGTTTCTTTGGAAGCTTTTCCCCTCAACCAAGTGAACTTCTTATTCCTGAACATCTCCTGAGCTGGCAAAGCCAATTCAGCGAATGATCATAAGTTCCAGGCCTTTGAGCTTTAGGTCAGGGTTTCCAATTTGATTTCATGCCACACACATTTATTTTGTTGAATATTTAAGTTATAGTTCTGTTTTGTTCAGTAATGCATTACTTGAAACTTTATTCAATATGTGATTTTATAGCTCATTTGCATAAACACACAGTATTGTATTTATGTTTATATCATATATATTTTTCTCAGGACACATTTTCTACATCATAAATTGGATTGCTGTGTTGGTTTATATTACTTGTGTTACTAATGAAGGGGAAGTCAAGCCTCCTAATCCTCAAGTCCACAAATATTAGCCCACTGTGCCCACAGACAGCCCTACTAGGCTCCCCTAAGAACTCAGCAAAGAGACTTCTAGACAAATTCCCTGTACATAATGCTCTGTAGCTTTGACCTCCAACCCTCATGTATCCCCTGTGTGAAACTCCTTGCTCTAGAGAGCAGGGATTGAGTGTGGCAAGTCATAGAATTCCATTGTTCCCTTGGATTAGGGCTGAGAATAACATACACCTATGAGTCATTTATTCCCCTGGCTCATCCAGTTTTGCTGTGGTCCCTTGGGTGTAGAAAATAGGTTTTTCTTTTTTTTTTTTTGAGATCAACCATATGGAAGAACAATTCTCAAAAGTTGGGAACGTCAAAAGACCCTTGTTATGCACATGCAAAGTCCTCTAACCTCCAGGCTAGGCACAATCAAAGGTCACCTGCCCACACTGGCCCCAATAACATCTTTGCCCTTCATCCATCTCTGCCAGTACTCACCCTACCGAGGAAAGAGGGAGGAGAGAGAAATCTTGAGCTCCTCCTAGAGGCTACATGTTTCCACTTACTATTTCTTCATCAAGTGTTGGGAGATCCTGAAGAATAAAGATACTTATCTATTGGAGAACAGTTATCTGGGGCTACATCTTGATAATACATATTGTATGTACTTCAGAATCGCATATCTGAACCTAGAATAATTTAAAATAAAGTATTAACTGTATTGTCTGTTCAATGCTTGGAAAAATGTTTTTTCAGGTTTTCTCAGTAAATGCTACCATAGGTTCACCATTGAATAACAAAACTAAGTATGATTATAAGTTGAAGGTAAGGTAATATGGATGACTATGAAGAACTAAAGAATAGTATTGCATATCTTATCTACTACTGCTGGGGATACTTATAAGTGGGGTGTGGCCATCTTTACTCAATTGTCATTTTAAGTTTAAGAGGAAGGAAAACAGGAAAATGGGGACTTTACTAGTTCCTAAGGTCAACACAAGGTCAAAAATACTTCTGTGCTAGTAATACAGCTGCAGAATCAAACCTTATACACTCACATTATATTTTACTGAGTTACCTGGTAAGTAAGAATATTTAGGGCCTATATGGCCAACCAATATAAAGGTATACAAGTCTGAACTTCAAGTACCAGCTCAACCACTAAACAAATGACTGAGCTTGGAAAAGTTGCTTAACATCTTTGAGACAGAAAGTCCTTATTGGTGTTGTGGATCTAAGCACAATTGCTCTGCAATTCACAAGTACCTGTTGTATAGAACATAAAAGACTGTATACAAATGGAAACCATAACCAACTTGTGCCCTTCAGTGAATGGCTGTTTCTATTGAGGGGTTACAATAGATACTCAATTGTGTAAAGGTTATTTTGGGGTCTGAAGGAAGGAGACTTGACTATAGGATATGTTTTTCTTCACTTAGCTTGTGTTGCTCTTTTTTAAAAAAAATGATAAGCTATGGAGACATAGATGAATAGATAGATGATAGGCAAAGACAATACATAATTGCTAAATAGATAGGTAGATAGAGAAACATTTCACTCCAGTGTCCATAGAGACAGAAGTTTGCTTGTCTTGTGTACCTTTTAAGCATGCATCTCACATGAAGCTGTTGATTAACAAATGTTTATTAAATTGTTTTGCTATTTTTTGCATTAAAAATTTTTAGTTTTCAATTACAGTTTATACTTAAAGTTATTTTTTATTAGTTTTAGATGTACAGTATAGTGGTTAGACAATCATATACTTTACAAAGTGGTCCCCCCAGTACCCACCTGGTACCAAACATAGTTATTACAATATTACTGACTGCATATTCTCTATGTTGTACTTTACCTCCCTGTGACTATTTTGACTGCCAATTTGTACTTCTTAATCCTTTCACCTTTTGCACCCTTTGATCCAGAGATTCTATTGCTGGGATCATACCAGAAAAATCCTGAAACACCAGTTCAGAAGAACCTATACACTCCACATTCTTGCCAGCACTTGTTTGTTGATTTGTTAATGATGGCCATTCTGACTGGTGTGAAGTGATATCTCATTTGGTCTTAATTTGCATCTCTCTGACAGTTGGTGGTGTTGAGCATCCTTTCATATGTCTATGGGCCCTCTGTATGTACTCCTTGGAGAAGTCTCTGTTCAGGTCCTTTGCCTGTTTTTGAATTGGGTTGTCTATCTTCCTGGTGTTGAGTCATATGAGTTATTTATATATTTTGGAGATCAGACTCTTGTCCGAGGTATCATTGGCAAATATGCTTTCCCATACAGTTGGTGTCCTTTTCATTTTGATGTTTCCTTTAACCAAGGCAGAAGCATTTTTTTAGGGTTTTTGAAAAAAAGATTTTATGTATTACTTCCAGAGAGAGAAAGGAAGGGAGAGAGGCAGAGAGGGAGAGAAACATCAATGTATGGTTGCCTTTCACCTGCCTCCAACCACGGACCTGGCTGGGGACCTGGCTGGGGACCTGGCTGGGGACCTGGCTGGGGACCTGGCTGGAGACCTGGCTGGAGACCTGGCTGGAGACATGGTTATGTGCCCTGGCTGGGGAATCAAACCAGTGAATTTTGGGTTCCCAGGCTGGCACCTTATCCACTGTGCTACCAGCCAGGGCTAGGCAGAAGCTTTTTAATTTGATGTAGTCCCATTTGTTTATTATTTCCTTTGCTCTAGGAGATATAGCAGCAAAAATATTGCTACATGGGATATCTGAAATTTTACTGCCTATGTTTTCCTTTAGGACTTTTATGGTGGCATGGCTTGCATTTAAGTCATTTATCCATCTTGAGTTGATTCTGGTGTATGATGTAAGTTGGTGGTCTAGCTTCATTTTTTTTTTTTTTTGCACGTATCTTTTCAGATCTCCCAACACCACTTATTGAAGTAGCTATTATTACTCCACTTCATGCTCCTTCCCTCTTTGTCAAATATTAATTGACCATAGAGATCTGGGTTTATTTCTGGGCTCTCTTTCTGTTCCATTGATCTGTGTGTGTGTTCTTATGCCAGCACCAGACTGTTTTGATTACAGTAACCTTGAAATATAGTTTGATATCAGGTATTTTGATCCTTACTACTTTGTTCTTCTTTCTCAAGATTAATGAGGCTATTCAGAGTCATTTATGGTTTCATATAAATTTTTGAAATATTTGTTCTATATCTGTGAAGTATGTCACTGGTATTTTAATAGGCATTGCATTGAATCTACAGATTGCTTTGGATAGTATGGACATTTTAATGATGTTAATTCTTCTAATCCATGAGTACTATATATGCTCCCATTTATTTGTGTCTTCTTTAATTTCTTTCTTCAGTAGTTTTCTGAGGACAGGTCTTTTACCTTCATGATTAAGTTTAGGTACTTTATTTTTTTAAAGTACCTAAATAGGTAGTTTATATTTTAAGTGCCTATTTTGAAATAGGTACTTTCTTTTTCTTGTTGCTATAGTAAATGGGATATCCCCCTAGTTTTATTACTAATATTTCATTGTTAGTGGACAAAAATTCCCTTAACTTCTGAATATTGACATTGTATTCCACTGTTTTGCCAAATCCACTTATTAGGTTGAGTAGATTTTTGGTGGAGCTTACAGAGTTTTCTATATACACTATCATGTCATCTGCAAAGACAGTTTTACTTCCTTCTTTCTAATTTGGATGCCTTTTATTTCTTTTTCTTATCTGATCACTGTAGCTAGAACTTCCAATACTATGTCAAAGAGAAGCGGTGAAAGCAGACAACCTTGTAGTTTTTGCCCATTGAATATGATGTTGGCTGTAGGTTTCTTATATATGGCCTTTATTGTGTTGAGGTATGCTCCCTTTACTCCCACTTTGCTGATTGGTTTTTTTTTTTTTTAAATCATAAATGGCCACTCTACTTTACCAAATGCTTTTTCAGCATTTGTGGATATGATCATGTAACTTTTGCCTTTTACTTTTGTTTATGTGATATATTACATTTGTAAATATTGTACCATCTTTGCATCCCTGGATGAATCCCACTTGATCATGGTGTATGATTCTTTTAATGCATTACTGGATCCAGGTTGTCAATATTTTGTTGAGGATTTTAATATCTATTAATATTAGATATTAATCTAAGAATATTAATATGTTCATCAGCAATATTGGCCCATAGTTTTCTTTCTTTGCTGTATCTTTGCCTGGTTTTGGAATTAGAATAATACTGGCCTCATAAAAAGAGTTTGGACATCATTCTTCTTTAGTTTTTTGGAATAGTTTGAGAATAGAAGTTAGCTCTTCTCTAAAATGTTTGGTAAAATTCACCTGTGAAGCTGTCTAGTCCAGGGCTTCTGTGGTTGTTGCTGTTTCTTATGTATTGAAATACATGCCTTTTCAGTTCCCATTGCTGGGAAGATAATCCCTAAAGGAGGGCCCTTATATTTCCTAAAAGCAAAGTGAAAATGGCCTGTAAAAAGCATGCAGAACACATGCTCATCTTTGGGCATGGGGTGGTTAGGTCATGGAACTGAAGACAAAGAAGGCCCTTCAGCAGAGGAAGTTCCAGTAGTAATTACTTTGCTTTGATGCAGGATTGGGACATGAGACTTCAAACACTGTGAGCATGGGAATGTCCAGGATAAGATGGGGACTTAGATTAGCTTCTCCAGGTGAGTCTATGTGATACTTCATGAAGTTCATACATCAGTACACACCCTTGGGTGCCTTATGAAAGGTTCCTGGGGAAAAAAAGAGCACCTAACCAAGCAGATGGTAGAGCTTGAGATTCTCTTTGCAGGAAGAACCTCTTTGGGTTGGGATAACGTACTTAGAGAGGAACACCAGAGGAAGGAAAGTAACCTGACACTATGAAATATTTACTGCAGATCAAACAATGGGGCTGGAGAAATAGTTCTCTTTTCCTGAACACTAGAATGGAGGTCATGATGGAGAGAGGAAATGGAGATGGCAGTTATAGAAAACTTTGTAAAGGAGTTTTACTATAGAGGGGAGGGAAGAAATGGGTGGTAACTGAAAAGTTATGTGCATCAGGGAGGTTTTAATTTATTCTTTAATGGCATGTATTACAGCATGTTTTCATGCTGATATAAATGATTCAGTAGGGAAAGCAATATAGAAGAAGCAGGAGAGAAAGGAGATAATTGCAGGAGCAAAACTTTGACTAAGCAATGAAGAATGGAATCCAGTTTACACTTGGAAGTGTTGACTTTAGTTAGAATAACACAATATATCCATTTTATCAGGAGGAAAGGTAGAGTTGTGAGCACAGATCTGGGCAGGTAGGCCGATGAAGTAGTGGGAAGTAAGAAAGCTCTCTTCTGATTGTTTTTGTCTCAGGGAAATAAAAAAAATAAGGTCATCAGCTGAAAAGAAAGAACACAGAGAAATTGCTGGGGGTTTGAAGAAGGATGAAAAAGTATGAAACAGTCTTCTTAGAGATGGGGGAGAATGAATTGCTTAGGAGCTAGGATGAAAGGGGTGGTATGGTGGAATGAAACAAGGCTGAGCTTACTTAGCAAAGTCAAACAAGATAATGGAGTTGAGAGAATATACAAGGCATTGACAAGGAGTGGTATATATGGTGGATGGACTGTGGACTCTGAGGTGGAAAAGTTGGGGATGGAGGAAGTGAGGGGATAAGGTGCTGTGAAAAGTTGGCACAGTGACAGGACAGAGGAACATAATGAGACTTAAGGCTGATTGGAGTCAGAACATTAGAAGAAGTGAGCAAGGATGATAGGAGGTGAGAACATGAGAAACTTGAAACTAGCATTAGGGAATGGAGTAATCCTTGATAATGAGACCTTGGAAATGGCTGAGATGGGTATGTGGTAAGGACCATAGGAAGTGAGGATGTTAAGTAAACGATAAGCCAAAATATCAGAAGGATTCTCCATGTGTATGTTGAAATGGCCAAGAATTAAGAAGATTGTAATAGTGGAGAGAAAGACAGTGATTATGGTGAAAAACTCTTCAGTGAAAGGTGGTGGTGGGGTGTGTCTGATAAGAAGACAGGAGATGACTGCTACAAGTACATTGTGGCAGCCATAAGAACGCCTTTCTCAGACTTTTGACTGTAGAATGTGTAATTGACCTATGGCCTCAGCTGTCGTGCTCTGAAATCCATCACTGTGTTGAAATCCTACCTCCCCCACCGTTGCTCCCAGCCAGAGTGAGGACACAGTGAATCAGGAAAATTCAGAGCCATTTAGGGAGAGGGGTCCTAGGGATGAGAAACCTGGAGATACAGGGAAGTTGCAAGTAGCCAAGATAAATGGGGATGTGGGACATAATAGGATAATTTCCCATAGTCTTTTGGGATGGGCTAGGTGGTCAGTTGTAATTGCAGTCCCCTTCTTGAGACTTATGTGGGTGTGTCATTGAAGGTCAAATGTTGAAAATACCCAGGAGCCCAGAAATCTTTATCAACCCTTCAGCAGGCCTGATTTGAGCCTTGTCAAAGACAATGGAGGGGCAGCCGTGCCAAGAACATGCTGAGCTCTGCAGGCCTTGCATACATATATAGATTGTTCAACAAACATTCCTTATCTATCTACTATGTGACAAACACTACTAAGTGTTGAAGTCACATTAGTGAGTAAGACCCCCACACCAACCTTCAAGAACCTTAAAACATAGAGACAGAGTGACACAGAAAAATACATAAGCTATTATAATAGGGTGAGAGGAGTCCTCTTGGGGTTCATGGATGGGGGCTCTTACACCAACCTTGCAGTCTCTAAATTGACCCTACTTCCACCAGGCCTTCTAGAAGGTGAAGCAATATCGGTAATGCCATGCCCTTTGTTTGAGTCATCATCACTTGCTGTCAGCTCTCACTGTCACTTTTTTTCCCCAAATGTGAAGATATATGCCTGCTTTCCATTGCTGTACTTCTTCTGGCTCACTAATTGCAAACCTGGGTCCCTTACTGTTGAATGCTGCTTAGGTAATGTTATTTTTTTAGATGTGGTAGATTGTCAACAAATATAGCTACCAACAATTCTTATCCAGTACATGCATGACAATTCCTCTCATCCAGACATGGAATCTATTTCCCTTCCTTTTGAATCTGGTCTGGCCATGTGATTTCACTGGCCAACAGAATGCAGCAAAAGGTAACACTGTGCATATTCAAGGTCTAGGCCTTAAGGGGCCTGACACCTTCTGCTTTTGCTTTTCACCTTGATTCAGAAAACCAAGAAGTCCAGGTAACCCAATTAGAGAGAGAGAGAGTCTATGAAGAGGAGCCATCTGGAGGAGGACTAATGTGCCCAAGCTCACTGCCAGAATCAAGGTTTCAGCATGTGAGTGAAGCCATCTTGGACTTGCCAGCCCATCACCAGATGATACAGCCACAAAAATGAACTTAGCCAAAACCACATGGAGCACAGCTGATCTATCCCTGTAAAGTCCCACCTGCAGGTAAACCCAATCAGGTCTGCAATTTCCCCTCCTTCCTGGGCACTGTGTAGTGGCCTGATGCTCATTACACAGAAGTGATCAAAACTGGCTAGCTATTTACAGGACTCATTTCCTCTTCCGCATGGGCACACAACTATACCTCTCAGGCTCCCTTCCAGTTAGGGGAGGCCACTTGACTAACTTTTAGACAATGGACCAAGAGAGAAGCCATGTGTGTCATTTGTAGGCTTGGCCCCTAAAGATGTCTTACAGAGATTACCTACACTGTTTCCTCTAATCCAATTTTAGTATAGATGAGTGACCTTGGAAGCCATGTGTTGAAAAATGATAAAACCACAAGATAGAAGGAATCTGGGTCTCTGAGTCTCCTTAGAAGGAAACCTCCCCATCAATAAGGGATACCTGTTTTTCACTATTTCTAACAGTGAGTTAGGAATAATTTTCTACCTTGTTTGAGTATTACAGATGTTCAGATTGTATCCTACAGCTGTTAGCATTATTTGCATTTACAAACCAGGCATTTCTGATACAAAAACTTCATTTTTAGGGTCTTTAAGTTGGAACTGAAAACAAACAGAAATTATTAGGTAATGTCTTGCTATATACAATATGGAGAAAATTTAAGGTGACAAAACTAAGAAGTTAAATTAAACAATTTCATTTATTCCAGACAGCACTGTCCCAGGGCTGCCTCAAATAGCACCTTCCTCTTCTTTCTCTAGTTTCCTCTAGCTGTCACATTCATCAGCAAAGACCCAAAAAACAGGAAGAAATATCTCTGTGGTATCAGCCTTTCAAGCCAGTGAGCCTTGGCCATCCTGACCTCTGGGGGAGCCCAACCATCCCTTCCTGACCTACTACTGACCAGGTCCTGTGAAGCCTCTGGGTCTCTGGGTCTCTGGGTCATTGTGCTGACTCTTTCTTCCTCTCTAGGCACTTGAATTAGCCAGCAAGATTGGAATCATGCCCAGGACACCACCCTTATTTATGGGTAGTTGTTTCATTGTTTCCTCTCACTTAAGCCAGAACAAAACCCTATACTAAACCCAAGGTTGTCTGTTTGAGATATTGTTATCTTGCCTGCCTTTTGTTATTAATTGTTCTTCTCTAGGGATGGAGTCTATTTCTGTGATCTCAGATGTTTGGGGTTTTCACCAATACACAAGTTCAGGAAATCCCTTCCCTGTCACTAAGGATTTAACCAACTTCTGAAGTTCTTGATGAGATTCATCTAAAAAGTTCTTGAAGGAGAATAAGACTGCAATGCCCATTAGACACTGCCTAGGCTGGCTTTTCCAGGGTAGCTGGTCATTTCCTCAAGTTAACATTTTACCAACTCCTGTGTGCCTAATGCAGTTGAGTAACTAATTCATAAGAGGCATGGTTGAGTCTACACAAATCATGTCATTGTGCTAGTATCCAAGTCCCTTTCTGCTCTTTTCAGTCTTATCCAGCTTTATCACATTGTCCTGATCCATCCCACCAACTGATTTGACAGTCACCTCATGCAGCGTTTTTATTTTGTTATGCTTTGTAGCAGTTGCTGCTGATACTCCTATTCATATCTGCCTGGCCCACTTCTAAGGTCCCCTGCAACTGTGGGTGTCAGTTTTCATGTGCATGCACTCTGACTGCTTCTCATCTCAAGCACCTGCATCTCTCTGCCTCTCTGTCTCTGGGAATCCACTAGCCTAAAGGAGTTGCTAGACTCCAAGAAAGCCTGAAGATTTGACGCCTCCATAGGGGCAATTTTTAACTAGTAGGGGATCAGCGTTAGTAGACTACGTATTCAAATTTCCTCGGTGGGACAATTCTAAGGGGCACTGTAATGAATTGAATGGTGCTCCCTGTCCCCCAAAAGATATATCCAATTGGAACCTGTGAATGTGAACTTATTTGGAAAAAGGAGCTTTGCATATGTAATTAAGTTTCTCAAGATGAGATCATCCTGGATTAGGGTGGGCCTTAAATCCAATGATAAGTGTCTTATCATAGAAGAATAAGTGACATAAAGACAAAGGCAGAGATTACAGTGATGCATTTACAAACCAAAGGAATAACAGTATTTCTGGCAGCCACCAGAAGCTAGGAGGAAGTCATGGGACAGATTCTTCCTCAGAGCCTGCAGAAGGAACTGAGCCTGTTAATACATTGAATTCAGACTTTTGTCTTCCAGATATATGAGAGAAAAAACCTCTGTTGTTTTAACCCATCAAGTTCATGGTTATTTCTTATAGCAGCCCTAAGAAACTAATATAGGTACTCTACACATTTCTTTGAGTTCCTAGGGGTTTGCGCTCCAGTTGCCCATTGGGGCAACCCACCTATCAATGGTTTCTTTTATTGGTTTCTTTTTTCGGTCTTCCATTTCCCACTTCCTCATTTGAGCTATGTGAGATCTGTATCTGAGTTCTCATCTTAAGATCTGCTTTTGAGATAATCAAAAATAAGACATGTATGTTGTAAGGAATGTTTCTGCCCATACCTTAAGGTCTGACCACTAATATTATTACAAGGGTTTGCTGCCTTCTCTAAAAACCCATACATGTTCCATCACTGGGTTAACTTACTTTGCCCTCTTTTCTGCTCCTCCTCTTCTCTATTTCTGTTTTTTTATGTCTGTTTGTTTTCTTTCAGTCAGTGGTTTTTGATTCATTTACTCCCATCCCTATGTCTGGACAGAGGATTCATCTATCCTGTAGAAAAACAAAGAAAAAAATGAAACAAGAAAGGTTTGATTTCTAGGAATGTTCTGAGCAATACTATTTTCTCAGGAAACAAAGACCCTTGTCTATTTTCTATGGTATTTCCAGTCCCTTTACCTCCAAAGTATCTCAAAGCTATAATGGTTCAAAAGCAATCCATGGTCTCAGCACTTCAGGCTTTTAAGCCTGCACTGCTTATTCCATCTATTCCATCAAGGTCACATTGGGACACTCCCCCCCCCCCCCAACCAAATAATATATCCTTCCCTTTGGGTCTGTTTGACCTTTGTGTTCCAGCCATGTTCACCACTGGCCCAGCCTGCTACTGACAGGGTAATGGGTGGGACAAATGTGTTTGTTCCTCTGTATGCATCTGAGGCTATCTTCGAGCACATTCAAAAGCAGTGAGATTTGGGCATTAGTTGTTGACCTTCATTATTTGAGTTGCCTGCTCTTCTCTATCAGAACTCATTGTAGATATTTAAAATGAACTGTCAGTTTCACATAAAAGTGTAAGAAAGTTTACAAAGACTAGTCCAAAGACTATTCATTTTACCTCTCATCTATTTTCTACTTAAGGTGAGAAAGTTATACTTTTCCTGTTTCATTTTGATTTGTTCCCATTCTAATTCAAAACTTTGACTAATTCATCTGATAATTCATCCATTCTGATGCAATTTTGCTTTCCCTGATGTAGAATTATTTTTTTCCAGAACTGTATTTTATTTTATAATTTTTTAAAATTTAATTTTATTGTTGCTGTATTATATCTATCTCCCCCTTTTTAAAAAATATTTTATTTATTGTTTCTAGAGAGAGGGGAAAGGAAAGAGGCAGAGAGGGAGAGAGACAATGTATGGTTGCCTTTCACCTGCCTCCAGGCATGGACCTGCTGGAGACCTGGCTTGCAACCTGGCCATGTGCCCTGGCTGGGAATTGAACCAGCGACCCCTGGGTTTGCAGGCTGGTGCCCATCCACTGTGCCACCAGCCAGGGCCCTATATCTATCCCCTTTTTACTCTCCTGAGTCCCCTTGCCCATCCACTCACTCCCCGTCAAAGTCAATCCTCTTGTCCATGTCCATGGTTCTTCCATGCTAGTTCCTTGACTAAGCTGCTCCCCTTCTTTGCTTCCTTATCCCCCCTCCCCTCTCCCCCTTTCCCTCTGCCCACTAAAGGTCTGTTTATTGTATTCATGTATCTGGTTCTGTTTTGCTTGTTTGTTTTGTTCATTATTGTCTTGTAATGGGTGAGATCATATGGTATTTGTCTTTCGCTGACTGGCTTATTTCACTAAGCATAATATTTTCCAGTTCCATCCATGTTGTTGCAAAGAGTAAGAGTTCCTTCTTTCTTTCTGCTACGTAGTATTCCATTGTGTAAATGTACCAAAGTTTTTTGATCCAATCATCCACTGATGGGCACTTAGGCTGTTTCCAGCACTTGGCTATTGTAAATAGCACTGCTATGAACATAAGGGTACATAGGTTCTTATGAATTGGTGTTTCAGGGTTCTTCACGTATGATCCTAGTAGTGGAATTGCTGGATCAAAGGGCAGTTCCATTTTCAGGTTTTTTAAGGAAACTCCATACTGTTTTCCATAGTGGCTACACCAGCCTGTATTCCCACCAACAGTGGACCAGGGTTCCCTTTTCCCCACATCCTTGCCAACACCTGTTGTTTGTTGATTTGTTGATGATTGCCATTCTAACAGGTGTGAGGTGGTATTTTATTGTGGGTTTAATTTGCATCTGTCTGATGGCTAGTAATGTTGAGCATTCTTTCATATGCCTTTGGGCCCTATGTATGTCTCTGTCAGAGAGTTGTCTGTTTAGGTCCTTTGCCCATTTTTCAATTGGGTTGTCTGTCTCCCTGGTGTTGAGTTGCATAAGTTCTTTATATATTTTGGAGATCAAACCCTTGTCTGAGGTATCATTGACAAATATGTTTTCCCATACAGTTAGTTCCTTTTTAATTTTACTGGTATTTTCTTTAGCTGAACAGAAACTTTTCAGCTTGATATAATCCCATTTGTTTATTTGTTCTTTTATTTCCTTTGCCCTTGGCGAAGTATCAGTAAACATATTTCTGCATAGGATATCTAAAATTTTACTGTCTATATTTTCCTCCAGGCCCTTTATGGTGGCACTGCTTATGTTTAAGTCCTTTATCCATGGTGAGTTTATTTTGGTGTATGGTGTAAGTTGGTGGTCTAGTTTTATTTTGTTGCATGTTGCTGTCCAGTTCTCCCAACACCACTTGTTGAAGAGACTGTTTTTATTCCATTTTATGTTCCTTCCCCCTTTGTTGAATATTAGTTGACCATAGAGTCTTGGGTTTTTCTGTGCTCTCTATTCTGTTCCATTGATCTATATGTCTATTCTTATGCCAGTACCATGCTGTTTTGATGACAGTAGCCTTGTAGTGGAGTTTGATGTCCAGTATTGTGATTCTTCCTACCTTGTTCTTCTTAAGATTGCTGTGGCTGTTCATGGGCATTTTTTGGCTCCATATAAAATTTTGAAGTATTTTTTGTATCTCTGTGAAATATGTCATTGATATTTTAATTGGGGTTGCATTGAATCTATAGATTGCTTTGGGTAGTATGGACATTTTAATGATGTTAATTCTTCCCATCCATGAACATGGTATGTGCTTCCATTTATTTGTATCTTCTTTCTGATGTAGAATTCTTAACTCTTAGATGGAGTGGAAAAAGATTTAGGTGAAAAAGTAGAAAGATATTCTTGAATATTTGAAAGTTAAATCTAGAAATGCTCTAAAAGATAACATAATCCAACCATTTTTCTTTTTTTTAAGATTTTATTTATTATTTTTTAGAGAGAGGGGAAGAAAGAGGGGAAGGGAGACAGGCAGAGAGGGAGAGAGACATCAATGTATGGTTTCCTTTCACCTGCCTCCAGCTATGGACCTGACTGGAGACCTGGTTTGCAACCTTGTTATGTTGCCCTGGCTGGGAATCAAACCAGCCACCTTTGGGCTCACAGGCCGGTGCCTTATCCACTGTGCCACCAGCCAGGGCTATCAACCACCTTTCCTTATAGGTGAAGAAAGTGAGGCTTGGAAAGGTGAAATGACTTCCCCAATGTCAAATGATTAACCCTAAGTTGAGTTGCAGACCATGGAGTAATGCAACTCTAAGGCTATAGTGTTTGCTAAGTGCTTCCATGACTGACTGGGTTGGGGTTGAAAACCAATGTGTTCCCAGATTCTCTAACTGTCCAGTCTAAGGCTCTTGTTTGCTCTCTAAGTCAGGCTTATTACTTCCTTCTTCTAATTGTACTTTAAATAGTTCTTCTGGTGTTCTCATCTCTTAACAGAGACATTATTCAGTTCAATAGGGAGCTCACTTTCTGTTGTTTGTAAGTTCCCTTTGAAAAACATGAAGCAGTCATTATTTTTTTAAATCTAGTTTTAGATAAACCTAATATTAGCTGAACATTTCCCCTTAGAATTGTCCCAAAATGCTTTAAATATTTTTTCCCAGTTTGAGGACAATGACTCACACTAAATATTCCATCACCAATGCCCCTGTTCACATTGAGGACAGAGAAGAGGTTTTCTTCCAGCCTAAAATAGTAAGGTGCCATCCATTTGTTAAAATGAAATAAGTGTTCTCTGCAGCTTGGGCTCCCAGGCAGTAGACAAGCTAGATAAATGCAGAATTGCTCTTTTTCCCCCCAATTCTATAGTTTCAGACAGAACACAATATCTATCCATTGTCTAACACAGCCCATTAGCCACCTGGCTGACAGAAAATAATCTTAAATGGCCACTTTGAAGATGGGTCAGCCCATGGCTTTTTTCTCATGGGTTTCAATCTTAATAGAAACTATATGTAGCATTTATAAAAACTTGTCAGTCAAAAGCCAAGGGCTAAACTGAGTCAGAATCCATTTTTGTTAAGAGGAAAAGTAGCACCTGGATATTGGGATTTTTATTGTCATTATTAATATTATTTTTGAGGACACAGTACAATGACCCACCCCATTTTTATAGCATTGACTCATTTTTTTTTAAATTAAAAGCTTATGAAAATTACAAGCTGTGCAGGCAGCCTTTGAGCTTCACTTCTTTATATATTAAAGGTGGACAATAATATCCATCTGGTTGAGTTATGAGGGCTAAACAGGAAGGCATTTGTAAAATGATTACCTGATACCAAAGCAGTGTTTCTCAAAGATGAGAAGATCTTATTTTCCTCTTAGGCATATAATCTTTCTGATAGTCAGTCTTAACCCTTCCAAAAAGTTTAAAGATGGTCCTTAGACAACCATGACAGACAACACAGAATTTTTCTCATAACAAGAGGACAATAAATTTTGTTGAATAAATGGAAATGAAGCTTCATGTGACATCTTTCCTTAGATTGGGCTACAGAACTCTCTATTGAAGATCATTGACCCACAAAAAAATCAATCAAAGGCTTTGACCTGCAATGTAAATTAGCATTCTTTTAGATAAAGATATAGGAAAGGTTAAACTCATATCATTTTTAAAATCAAGAAAAAGAGGTTTACCTCCTGATATGTCTGAGTAAGTTCCTACTGAGCTAACCTTCCCATAGATAACAGCTATAAATTCTGGAAAACACCAAAACAAAACAAAAACAAACAAATAAAAAAACAACTACTGCCTAAAGTTCTGCAGAGAGGAAGAAAATAACAGATCTTGCAGGGAAATCAACTTTGGGAAAAAAGAAAGAACATGGAATGAGCTTCTGCTTTTTATAGTTTTTAGTCTGGGGTTAGGCTATAGTTAACACTACAAATGAGGCTGCCAAAAGTCCTATAAAACCCAGTTTTTCCAGCCTGAAAAGTTAGGAGCAACCCTTATCCCAAACCAGTACAACGTGAGAGGAAAATCCTAGAAAGGAGTGAACCAGAAAAGTGTAAGTCTAAGTTCTATGTATATTTCCTTCACCCAAATCTTCAGCTGATTGTTGAACTACATGTACAGGGAAAATGCAAAATATCCCAGCTAAGGACAAAATATTTATATTGAAATTTTGAGTATAACTTAAGAGATAGACTTTTCAGTGTGAGCCCGATCAGTTTAATTGCCTGCCTAAAAAGAGAAACACTCTTTTGAGAAATATAACAGAATTCAGAGTTCCCATAACATTCACAATGTCCAAGATATAATCCAAAATTACTTGGCATATGAAGAATCAGGAGAATAAGACTAATTCTAATGAGAAAAGACAATCAATGAAGACTAACCTTAAGCCATTCTAATGTTTAAATTAGCAAACAAAAGGTTTAAACCAGCCATTATAACAATGTTCAATGACTGAAAGTAAAACATATTTGTAATAATAAGAAGATAAATAATCTTAGCAGAGAAACTATGAAAAGAATCAAATAAAAATTCTAGAACTAAAACACAATATCTGGAACAAAAGTTCAGAAGAAGAAATAAAATGTTATTAAAAACTATTCCTATTTGCTTCATGTTATGTTATTTAAAGTGAAGATAGAATGAGCAGAAGAAAGAAGAGGTAGAGAAGGAGCAGAAGCTAGTAGGACAGTTGGAAGAAAAAGTAAGAAAAGAGTTATGACCAAGACAACCTCCATAAAAATGGAAATATAAACAGAAGATAAAGAGAGGATAAACTGAAGCAGAGTAGGGGAAATATAGGAAGAGATATTTTAGAGGAAAGAATCATATAAGCTTAAGGTTTATAAATCACTTTTAAATTTATTTTCATTGTATGTGAGATGAAGAGATTTGTGAAAGACTTGAAGTATGGCTTTTAATTTCCCTTTTAAAAGACCTTAAATGCCAATTATTGTTCAATAAATTGTTAATCAAATTTACACAGATGCCACTCAATTTTTTCCTTGGCTTAAATGGTGTAATCTTAAGCCATGGTCACCAAAGCAGAAACTAGATTATTCATCTTTATGCTCTACAAACCACAGAGCACTCAGGTCACATTTTTTTCCTATAACAACTTTCTGACTGAGGAAATTCCAGTAAGATGGGTCCTCAGAAATGATTCCCACTCACTGCTATGAGTGGGTCTGGCAAGGAGCTGCATATCTAAGTTATGTCAGAGTAGTTTTGAAATCTGAGGGAAAAGCACTGTGTAATGCAAAAATCAACTGGGATCTTATATATTTTCTGTGCTTAAACTCTCTTGGCACAAAAATGACCACCAATAAGCCTGTCAGGAATAATTTGTAGTTTAAGAGGGACTCTGATAAGTGGAAAAACCCTTAAAAATGTAAAGATATTTTTAATGGTAGTATTTCAAAAAACGTAATTTTGATTGAGTGAAGGAAGGATTCTTAGAGAAGGCGGACACCGTCACCAGGAGTTGAAGATCAAGTTGGAAAATGACCAAGTAACCCATAGGCATCAATCAAACACTGTCTAGCTATGGACTCTAGTATGGTTTTCCAAGTGTACTTAGACCATGTGTAATGAAAACCAACTGAGTAATTTCTTTCTATCCTAGTATTACTTTTTGGATTCAGAAGCAGATATTAGATTGGCATTGCTCTATCTTTTCTTTTCCATTCTATTAAACCTTTAATCCTTCCTAAATATGAGTGTTTTCTTGCTTACATCCTGGTAATATTATTCTTTTTTCTAAATTGGTTGTGCTATTTTTGTAAAATGTTTTTGATTACAAGCCATTTCTTGCTTTTTTTTGAGAAGTGATAGGAATTAGTTTGTAACATCATTAACAGGGGAAACAGTTAATGGGAATTTCAGCATCATATAACATCAACAAAAATAAAGGGAGCTTGCTGGTCTACATTTATTCCATAAACGGTGTTTTCTAAGAACCATAAATTCAGTAGAGTTTCCATGATAAAGAAAGAAAACAATGAGGGTAGTCAATGTGGTGGAATAGGTAAGTCAATCTTGAACTCATTTCCTCCCATGAACACATCAAAATTACAATTAAATTATAGAATGATCATCACTGAGGAGCGAAGGATTCAAGACCCACACTGGGTTCTCCAGTGAGGCACCTGTGCCAGGAAGAGCAGTTTCGATAACATCTGGTTTTGAATAGCAGCAGGAGTTGCCTATGGCCATACTACCCTGAACATACCTGATCTCATCTGAACATCAGTGGAAATTAAGTCCAAGAGAGTAAAAAAGCAGTAGAAGACCAAGGGACAGTATTTAGAGGTTCACACACAAACTCACTTGGTCCAAACTCCAGTGAAGGAGCAGCAGCTTAAGAAGCACTTGGGATATAGGAGAGGGATTAAATTGATTAACTTTAGGGAAACAGCTAAAGGGGCAGGATTGGGGAAACTCAAGGAATAGAAGTACTGCTGGGCAGAATTGTTCCCTTTGTTAGTTCTGCCATTTAGCTAAACTGGTGCAGGTAGACACAAAACCTGTCACTTTCCATTAATCTGGCTTAAAACCTTCCCCTGACCCCAGCATCTCCTTGAGATCCAGCCCCACCTAACCTGCCAGGGCAGGCAGAGCCTGGTCCAGAAGCTCCAGACCCTTCACGCAGGTTGTGGCTGGCCTCAATGCTCACTGAAGTCTTTCTCAAGGCCCTTCAAGCTCTAAACAAGTGTCAGCCAGTCTTGGCTTGTACTGCTGTCTCTCCCAAATACCCTCAAGCCCAATACAAGTAGCAACTGTCCTTGGCTTGCAGCACAACATTTTCCAAGTTCCCTCAAGCTTGGCACAAGTGGCAGCTGTCCTCAGCTAAAATTGTTGCTCCTACCAAGTGGCCCCAAGTCTGACACAAGTGGTTGCCAGCCTTATTTCATAACATAGCTCCAACCAACAGGTTCCAAGCCTGACACAAGTGGCAGAAAGCCTGGGCTCACAATGTTGCTCTAACCAAGTGAACCCAAGCCCAGGGAAAGTGGTGACTGATTTTGTATCTCATACTAGATGGTCCCAAGTTTAGCAGAAGCAGTGACTAGCCTCCGCCCACACCAGAGCCCCATCAAGTAGCTCCATAACTGATTATATTACAGGCAGCCTTGAATGGCACCAGAGCCCTGCTAAAGTGACTCTCGTTCTGTGGGGTCAGCCTCTGCACAACAGCTTATCTGCTGTAGTCACAGCAAGTTCTCATAGCTAGCCAGCCTGAAGGTCAACCCCACACACCCCTGTGCCAGCAGTAATCTTAGGCCAACAGTAATATTGAGGGAAACCCACACAGGAGACACCCATGAAGCACCTGGCTTCTAGTTTCCATGGGTGACTGTGCCACTGGATCTCACAGAAGGCTAATCTTTCAAGACTGGGAGATAAAGTGGATATATGTATGTATGTGTATACACACAAGCTATATATATATATATATATATATATATATATATATATATATATATATTGAAATGAACACAAAGAGTTAGCCAAAATGAGAAGAAAGAGAAATTAGCTACAAATGAAAAAAATAGGACAAAACTCCAGAAAAGAAACTAAATGAAATAGAGACAAGCAATGTAACAGATAAAGAGTTCAAAACAATGGCTATAAAAATGCTCAATGAATTTGGAAGAATAGACAAACTCATAACTTCAACAAAGAGACAGACTATATAAAAAAAGAACCAATTAGAATAGAAATGATGACTATAATAACTGAAATGAAAAATGTGCTAAAGAGGAGAGACCCAAGATGACAGAGGAGTAAGAGGAGCTACACCAATCTCCTACCAACACCAAACTGGAATTACAACTTAATTGGGGAGAAATCATCCAGAATAACCAACAGAACATCAACTGGAGAGAAGTCTTATTACCAGGGGCAGAACAAAAGAGCCGATTCATCACAATGTGACCAGTAGGAAGTACGGAGATGTGAGAGGGCTGGCGAGGCTCCCACAGTGGCAGCTGAAGGGACGAGAAACATCTCAGCAGCCAGGACCTCCACCTGAGAAGGGTGGGATCTAAACCCCCAACTGGGCTTCCCAGCCTACAGCAACACAGCTGAGAGTAAAACAGCACCCAGCTGTGAAAAGCGGAAAAGCCATCAGGGTTAGCTGCTTGTCAAAGAGACTAAATTCTTAAAGGGACCATGCACGAAAATACAGAGGCATCCACCTACCCTGGGCTCCAGCAGAGAAAGGGCACAGTGGACCAGAGACACATAAGGATGGTTTGGGTCAGTGACTTTAGAGGGAGAGCTGAAGGAGCAGCCTGTGAATCCAGGGCTTACCCATCCCTTATACAGCCGGCAGACCACTCTTCTCCAAAGGGCAGGAGTCTGAGGGGAAGCCACAGCCCCACACATAGGAATTAATCCACCCCACCCAGCAATACCTAAACTGGACCTCAGATCACAGATTGACTGGATTAACAACTGAATTCATCTGCCCTGCTCAGAGGTGCCTAAAACTGACCGTTGATCACAAACTGATTGGATTAACAACTAAAGGAGACAAAGACAGTGGCTCTCTGGTAGTCTCCAACTGGCACAGACTGAGACACAAGCTGACATCACCAAGCCCAGATCCAAGAAGTAAAAAAGTGCACCTCTACACCACAGAAGGTCACACCACTAAGTAAGTCAAAGCAGACCAATCTAAGAAGCAGAAACAAACAAGAGCCACCTAAAATGGGGAGACAAAGAAATAAACCCTCAGCAAATGGAAAGGAAGAATCCCCAGGAAGAGCGCAAAATGAAACAGAGGCAAGCACACTCTCAGACATGGAATTCAAAATAATGATGATAGAGAGGCTCAATGAGGTCAGTGAGTTCAAAGAAAACTACAAACAACTCCAGGGGAACTATGAAGAACTCCAGAGGAACTACAAAGAACTCCAGGAAAGCTACAAGAAACTTACTGAGAACTACACCAACATTAAAAAAGGACATAGAAACCATCAATAAGAGCCAGGAGGAAATGAAGAATACAATTTCTGAATTGAAGAACACAGTAGAAGGAATCAAAAGCAGGCTAGAGAAAGCAGAAGATCAGATCTTCCAGCGAGCTGGGGGTCAATGTAGAAAGAAATTCCCAGGCAGTGCAACAAAATGAAAAAAGACTGAAAAAGAATGAAGAGGTTTTAAGAGAGCTGCAGGACAACATGAAACGTAATAACATCTGTATCATAGGGATACCAGAAAGAGAAGAGGAGGAGCAAGGGATAGAAAACCTCTTTGAAAAAGTAATGACAGAAAACTTCCCAAACTTGAGGAGAGAAAATATCATGCAAACTCAGGAAGCACAGACGGTCCTAAGGAAGATGAACCGAAACAGGCCCATTCCAAGACACACCATAATGAAAATGGCAAATTTCAAAGACAAGGAGAGAATCCTAAAAGCAGCAAGAGAGAAACAGCTAATAACATACAAGGGGACTCCCATAAGGTTATCAGCTGATTTCTCAACAGAAACACAAGTCAGAAAGGAATGAAAAAAATATTTCAAACAATGAAAAACAAAGGCCTGCAACCAAGAATACTCTACCCAGCAAGGTTGTCATTCAAAATGGAAGGTGAAATAAGGAGCTTCCCAGACAAAAGAAGTCTAAAAGAACACATCTCCACCAAACTAGCATTGCAAGAAATGCTAAAAGGTCTGCTTTAAGAAGATGAAGAAACAGAGAGACAGAAATACAGGTACAAAGGTAAATGGATTAAACACACCAACGAAAAGACATAGGGTAGCTGAATGGATAAGAACGAACTTTAACTTATGAATGCTTTAAAGTGATCTTGTTACTATACCCAAAGAACCCTGAAACACCAATTCATAAGAACCTATGTACCCCTATGTTCATAGCAGCACTATTTACAATAGCCAAGTGCTGGAAACAGCCTAAGTGCCCATCAGTGGATGATTGAATCCAAAAACTTTGGTATATTTACACAATGGAATACTACACAGCAGAAAGAAAGAAGAAATTCCTACTCTTTGCAACAAGATGGATGGAACTGCAAAGTATTATGCTTAGTGAAATAAGCCAGTCAGTGAAAGACAAATACCATATGATCTCACACATTACAGGACAATAATGAACAAAACAAACAAGCAAAACAGAACCTGATACATGAATACAACAAATAGACCTTCAATGGGCAAGGGGGAGGGGAGAGGAAGAGGTAAAGAAGGGGAGCAGTTTAGTCAAGGAATTAGCTATGGAAAAACGATGGACATGAACAACAAGTGGAATCAACTTTAGTGGGGAGTGTGTGGGTGGGGAAGGGGACAGAGGGGAGTAAAAAGGGGATGGATGTAACACAACAACAATAAAATTAAGTTAAAAAATGTGCTAAAGAAAATCAACAGTAGATAATGTAGAAGAGTAAGTCAGTGATCTGGAAAACAAGGTAGTGGAAAACACTCCAATTGGAACAGCAAAAAGTAAAAAGAATTTAAAAATGAAGGTATATTTAGGTATCTCTGGGATAACATCAAGCATACCAATAATCACAACATAGAAGTCCAAGAAGGAAGGAGGGGAGAGAGGGAAGGGGGAGAGGAGAGGAGAGGAAAGGAGAGAGAGAGAGAGAGAGAGAGAGAGAGAGAGAGAGAGAGAGAGAGAGAATCTAGTATTTGATAAAATAATGACCAAAAACTGAGTAAGAAAATAGATATACAAGTACAAGAAGTACAGAAACTTCCAAAGAAGATGAACCCAAAGAAGCCTATACAAAGATAAATAATAAATAAAACACCAAAAGTTAAAGACAAAATGTATAAGCGGCAAGTGACAAATATCTAGTTTTTCACAAAGAAGCCCCCATAAGACTATCAGTTGATTTTTCAATAGAAACTTGATAGGACCTAAGAGAATGGTGAGATATATTTAAAGTAATTAAAGGAAAACAACTCTACAACCAAGAATACTCTACACAACAAGGTTATTATTTAGAATTGAAGAAGAAGTAGTTTTCTAAACAAGCAAGAGTTAAAGGAGTTCATCACTACTAAACCAGTATTACAAGAAATGTTAGAGGGACTTCTTAAAGAGGAAAGGGCCAAACTAAAGATAAGAAAATATAAGAAAGAAAAGTCTCATTGATAAAGGGAAACAGTGAAAGTTGTGGGTCAGCCAATTATAAAGCTAATACAAAGGTTAAAAGACAATAGTAAGATTGTATGTAAATAATAATAAATTAGGGGATATTCACATGCAAGAAAGGTAAAATGATTATAAAACATAAGTGTTGGGGGTGAATAAAAATGTACAGCCTCTAGAATATGTTTAAACTTCAGTGACCATCAACTTAAAATAGACTGCTATAAATATGCTTTAAATTTCATATGTAGCCACAAATCAAAAACCTGTAATAGACATACAAAAATAAAGAAAAAGGCATTCAAACAAATCACTATGGAAAGTTACCAAAGTACAAGAGAAAAAGAAAGGAACAGAGAAGAACCACAGAGCAACCAGAAAACAATAAAATGAGAATAACTACATATATATTAATAACTACTTTAAAATATTTTATTTATTTTTAGAGAGAGGAAAAAGGGGAGAGAAACATCAATGTATGGCTGCCTCTTGTGCACTCCCAACCTGGGAACTAGCCTGTAACACAGGCATGTGCCCTGACTGGGAACTGAACCAGTGACTTGTTGATTTGCAGGCCAGCACTCAATGCACTGAACCACACCAACCAGGGCTAAAAGCCTCTTTAAATGTAAATGGGCTAAATGCTCCAATCAAAAGACTTCGGGTGACTGAATGGACTTTGAAAACCCTGTACATATACTGCCTACAAGAGACTTCAGATTGCAAGATTCATGGACTAAAAGTGGAGGGATGGAAATACATATTTCATATAAATGCAAATAAAAAATACTGGGATAGCAATACTTACATCAGACAAAATAGACTTTAAATCAAAGGCTGTAATAAGAAACAAAGAAGAGCATTACAGTAGTATAAAGGGATCAACCCCAAAAGAAGTTATAACTGTTGTAAGTATCTATGTACCCAACATAAGAGGAGCTAAATATATAAAGAAACTATTAACAGATATAAAAAGAGAGAATAACATTATTGCAGTAATAGTAGGGGACTTTAACGCCCTAGTTATATCAATGGATAGATCAACCACATAGAAAATCAACAAGAAAAGAGTGTCTTTAAATGACATATTAGAGTTCATAGACTTAATAGATATTTGTGGAACATTCTATTCCCAAACAGCAGAAGACACATTTTTTTCAAGTGCACACAAAAAATTTTCCAAGGTAGACCAGATTAGGCCATATAACAAGTCTCAATAAATAAGAAGATTGAAATTGTATCAATGTCTTCTATCACAACAGTATGAAACTAGAAGTCAATTACAAGAAGAAAACTAGAAAAAATCTGCAAAGATATGGAGTTTAAACAACATGCTATTAAACAGACAATGAGTAAATGAAAATATCAAGGAGCAAATTAAAAGATACCTTGAGACAAATGAAAATGAAAACACAACCACCAAAAATCTATGGGACACAGCAAAAGTAGTTGCAAGGAGAAATTCTTAGCAATATAGATTTATTTCAACAAACAAACAAAAAGTTCAAATAAGCAATCTAACCCAACACCTAAATGAATTAGAAAAAGAAGAACAAACACAGCCCAAAGTGAGTGGAAGGAAGGAAATAATAAAAAGGAGAGTGGGGATAAATGAAATAAAAACTAAAATAGAAAAATATAAATGAAATTAAGAGCTGGTTCTTTGAAAAGATAAAAAGATTGATACATATTTATCCAAACTACTCATCAAGAAAAAAAAAAAAAAGAGAGAGAGAAGGCCCAAATAAATCAAATCAGAAATGAAAGAGAGGTGACAACTGCCACCACAGAAATACAAAGCATTATAAGGGAATACTACAAATAATTAAATGCAAACAAATTGGGCAGCCTAGAAGAAATAGATAAATTCCTAGAAGCACACAATGTTCCCTGACTGACTCAGGAAGAAACAGAAAATCTGAACAGACTAATTACTATTAAATAAATTGAGTCAGTAATTAAATAACTCCCAACAGACAAAAGTCAAGGATCAGATAGTTCACAGGTACATTTTACCAAACATTTAAAGAAGAATTAATACTTATTTTTTCTCAAGCTATTCCAAAAAGTTGAAGAGGAAGGAAAGCTCCCTAATTCATTCTACATGGCCACCATTATCCTGAAACCAAAACCAGACAATTACATAAATGAATATTACAAGCCAATGATCCTAATGGATATAGATGAATAAATCTTCAATAAAACACTAGCAAACCAAAATCAGGAATATATTGAAAACATCATACACCATGACCAACTGGGATCTGTTCCAGGGATGCAATGTTGGTTCAATATCTTCAAATCAATTATTATGATACATCATATGAGCAAATGGTTAAAAATCATATCATATTAATAGATACAGGAAAATATTTGACAAAATTCAATAAATATCCAATTATTATAAAGCTCTTGGCAAAGGGGGGTTAGAGGAAACATACCTCAACACAATAAAGATCATATATGACAAACCCACCTGAAAACTTTTCCTCTAAGATCAGGAACAAGACAGGATGCCCACCCTCACCACTCTTATTCAACATAGTAATGGAAGTCTTACCCACAACAATAAGACAAGAAAAAGATATAAAAGGCATCTCAACTGGAAAAGAAGTAAAACTGTCACTATTTGCAGATGAAATGATACTATCTATAGTAAACACTAAAGATTCCACAAACAACCTATTAGAAGTAATAAATAAACATAGTAAAATTTCAGGATACAAAATTAATATCCAGAAATCTGTTGCATTTTTGCACACTAATAATGAACCATCAGAAAAAGAAATTGAGAAAACAATCCTATTAAAAAGAATAAAATACCTAGGAATAAACTTAACCAAGAAGGGAAAAGACTTGTACTCTAAAAACTATAAAATACTGGTGAAAGAAATTGAAGAAAACACAAATAAATGGATTAGAATAATAAATACTAAAATGTCAATATTACCAAAAGCAATCTACAAATTCAAAATATCAAGCCCTTGTCAAAATACCAATGGCATTTTTTCACAGAATAGAATAAAATATATAATGAAGCACAAAAGACCTGGAATAACCAAAGCAATCTTGAGAAAAAAGAATGAAGTTAGAGGTATCACACTACCTGATTTCAGGATACACTAGAAAGCTATTGTAATCTAAGCAATGTGGTACTGGTACAAAAACAGACACATAGATCAATGAAACATAATAGAGAGGCCAGAAATAAATTCACACTTATATGGTCAATTAATTGATGTCAAAGGAGACAAGAATATACAATGGGGTAAAGACAGCTTGTTGTATAAATGGTGTTGGAAAAACTGAATTGGACTGAAAGCTAGTCAAGGAGCTTTAAGCAAGCAGTATCATGAAGCTGCACAGTGTGGTCTAAAAAGCACTTGCTGTTTGCTGAAGCTCACTTTTCCTATCCATGGGGCATCCTTGAAGAAGAGGAAATCTTTCTTGGATACCTATTTCTTGGATTTCTTACCTTTTTATGACTTCTAATCTAACCTCTACCATCATACCTCAGATATCCACATGCTCCCAAGCATAAAGTAGTAAGAGAGCTTTCTCCCATTTGCTTGAAGCTCCTCCTAGAGTTCTGGGTCTATATCTATGCACGTGCCCTTTGAAGTACCTGAGGTTTCAGAAAAGAGCATCATCTTTCTTGATCATGAGGGTGCTTTAGTTTGCAGATCTCAAGAAATAGGGCTTAACAGAAAGTAACATAATTACTGAAATGTTCATACAAGGGAAATTGACATAAGGCATGAGGGTCATCTGCTCATGAGGTCATGACATCTGAAAAGTGTTATTAGAGGATTGATGGGGTTATAGCCAACTCTCTCATACCACAGGACAGCCAGACAATTTAGCATGGCCTCCTTTGTGATTGATACGTCCAAGCTCCTCAGATTTTGTGTCATAATTCTCCTTACTTATTGGTCACTAGACTGTAAGTTTCTTGTAGGCAACAGTGTCTTGTTCATCCTTTTTTAAAGTGTTTTTTTTTTAATTTTATTTAATCTTTATTGTATTTTTTTTCTGTCACCATTTAGTCCCCTTATGTCCTCAGCCCCCGGCAATCACCACACTGTTGTCCTTATATCTCCAGTATAGTGCTTATAACAGTCTTTCAATAAATATTTAATGAATGAACAAATTACTATATGAATGGTTCACTGAGACATGTTAACCTGTTAAACCTAAGAGTGAATATGATGGTGTCTTCAATTTCCCATTTAAAACACCCTATTACATTGACTGTAGCATTCCAGAAATATGAATGAATTTGTTACTGTAGTTGTTATATCACAATTTTCTTAGTTTCTTTTCTAGTTAAGAAATCTTGGAAAAACCATAAATAGTGTAGACTTTTAAATCTAAATTCAAGCCTAGCCTATTGAAAGCATCCATTTCAACTTCTAAATCTGGATGACCCAAAATGGTGTTCTAATATCTTCAGCCAAAGAGAAATCAAGGGTGAAATATATCAATTGACAACTTAATGTTCATTCTAGTTGGCCTCACCAACTCAGAAGGTGGTTCATTCATCAAAGTTTTCTCATTTGAAGTTTACTGCACAGTTCCCCTTTTCTGAATGAATCTTACTTGGCAACCAAGACACTTCACTGTCAATCTCAGTTTGAATTTAGTGACTTTGAAATCATTGTCACATAAACCAGCCATGAATTCTAATAGAAACAAATGTTTTAGAGGGAAGCTACATTAAACACCTTTCTTTTAAGCAGCATCTGCCATAAGTATGGGTTCTATATTAGGTGATTAAGCAGGGGTTAGAGATAAGACCATCTGTCCCCAAGTTGTAAGCACAATAGTAAGAAGACACCCATCCATAGGAACATTCCTACTACAGAAACTAACATAGGAGATGGCACAGTTTAGTGTAAAGATGGCCTCAGTAGATTATAGAAGAACTGGGGGCTTATACTACCACTACCACTCCTTGGTTGTATGTGCAACCTTAGATGAGCCTCATCAGTTCTTAGGGGTACTGATTTTACCGTATGATAAACTAGAGGAGTTCAAAGTTTCCTTTCAGGTGACTACTATATACCCCAATTATGATGGTTGTCATCTCCCTAGCTGATTCAAAGGGAGAAAGGATTCACTTGTAAAGGGAGCTAAAGCTGAATGGCCATTGTGCAAAGAGAAGTCACATAGGACAAGATGCCCCCCTCATGTAAGTCAACATTCTGAGGAAGAAGGAATGTGAGCAAGCAGAAGCAATAAAGATTAAATGGCAAGAAGAGTGTTTATAAGGAGAAGAGAATGGAACAGTGATGGAAGTTTGTTGAGCCCACAAACTCCTGTTACTAAGAGTTATACACTCACTGGCTTTAAAGCCTTCTGTCAACTCTCTGCAGTTTGCAAGGCCTAGTCATATAGCACTTCCTTCAGATCAACTTGAGGTAAACCTACTCAACTGTTGCTTCTTGAAACTCAAAAGAGCCTAACTAAAACAAGAACTTGAAGTATATAATTCAATGAAATTTTACAAGGCTATACAAACTGTACATTAGGCACTAAAAGAATAAGATATATTAATGTAAATCATAAGTGTTCAAACACTAAAACCAATAGCTAATTAAAACTTGCACAAAAATTGATGGTGAATCTTCATATGTTTGTTAATGTCGACACAGACAAGATCCCAGTATTCTGGGCTTGTTGAATCAGATGGGGTGTGGTCGCTACTCATGCCAAAAGGACAGAACATGCAGATCTGTATCAGCCACCAGAGGGAGTATAAACAAATCCACAAATAGATTAGGGGGAGTCTCTCTTCACACATTTTTCCTGGGTGATAGAATTTCCACCAAGTGTGCTCTATCAGCTGTTGTTAATCCCAAGCAAGTTGCACCTAGTTGGAGACAAGTGTGGGTCCCAAACAGGGAAGCACTTGTTCAGGCCTCAAAGCATCTCATGTCAAACGTATTGTGGTTTTGAAATTTCACACCGTGTATTATTCAGGTAGGCAACAGTCTTTCTGAAAAACATAGGCAGCATGAGTTTAAAGAATGCTCTGTGTTCTAAAGATTGGTTACAAGTTGTTTAGGACAAAGAATGCCTGTCCCACAGAAATAAGGGGAGTTCTTGACCTTTTAGAGCACCCCACCACCACCATGTTACTTAACCCTTGACCAAATTGAACCAACAGAGCCAACACTGCTCCACTGCTAAAGAACTGAACAACCATTTAAAATGTTACTGAGATAATGCACTTTAAGGACAAAGCACCACCTTCTCCAGGCAGTGTTTCTTGATAACCATTTTGCCCTGTAGGAAACTGATGGCTTCCTCTTCTGTGTCTTCTCCCATTCCTGCCACCACCTGGTCTTGTACATCTTTCATACCATCTACAATACTATGAAAACCATGTTTGCATATGTCTCATTCAACTATTTTACGAACCCAAGATCTTCCTGCAAACAAGGTTAATATCTATTCTTTACTCTTGAGTGCTCGGCACAGAACATGCACTAGAGACATGTTTGGTCAAAAGGCATGGTGGTGAAATCCCATTACATCCACTCTCATCCTTGCGTTAAAGTCCCTTTCCACCATTACTTTACTGCTTCTCCATCCTATCAGGAGAATGTGGGTGTAGAGTGTTGAACTTGAGGTAGGGGGTCAGAAGACTCCAGAGATTTCAACATTGAAAGACAGGATTTTTTCTGTTCCTTAGAAATGGTGTTTGGTGGGTTAAGAGGGAGGTAAAGACAGTGCAGCAGCTTTCCTGCTGATCTCCCCATTGAGCTTTATTGGGGGCAGGACAGTGGACAGTCACATTGACTCTCATACAGACACAGCTCTGGGCCCCCACTTAGCTCCATCAGAGGGAAGACCAAGATTCTGGAAAAAAAAAAAAAAAGAAATAGCCTTTTCCATGTTTAGAGAGAGCTGAATCTTTGAGTATTTGTGCTCACTGAGAATAGTAATAATTTGGGAAATATAAAACTCTTGCATGTTTAATCTTAGAACTCATGAAATAACCACTGAAGTATTGAGTACTAACTAGGTTTGGACTTGTCAGTCACCAGTTCGGAGGCCACAGACTATCTCTTCTTGAAAACGGGTCATTTGGACTACTGATGTCAATGCCGTATGTGTATTTGCAGCAAATGTATCTTCTTATTTCTTTTGAATACTTTGTTATATCATAGAATTTTACAGTGAGAAAGGATCTTAAGCATAAAGCTAAGCTTCCTCATTTTATAGTTGAAAAACCTAGGAGATCTCAGGAGGTAAAGACTTGTGCTCAAGGTCACACAGCTAATCAGGAGTTGTGTCAAGAGCAGAAGCAGGGTTGCTAGACCCTCAGCTTGGCACAGTTCCACCTCATCTCATTGCACCCTGGAGCTGATGCCCACAGAGGGGACCCAGGGTGCTCCACAAGTTCAAAGGAAGTAATTTTGAGTTTTAAAATTAGCTGTGGATAAGTCACACATGGATAATCAGAAGCTGACTGTAGCCTGGGCTCTAACTGAGCTTTAAGTCAATATTATAAGCTCGAATATTTATGGATGTTTTGGTTTGTTTCCAAAAGTGAACACGCCATCTTTCCTACAGTCACATAAATAGCAAATACCGGAAAGGCAGGATTTACAATGCTGTCCAAGCATTTGTTCATTTTGATGTTGATGCGGGTGGATTGAAATCTGAAGAAAAACACAGAAGGAAGAGGATGCCACTAGTTTGTTGGTTACAAGGAGTGAGGGGCCATTAGGGAATTTGGGGTTCTCAGAGCAAGCGATGCTGTTCGGCTGAATGATTAGCTATGAAATTTGAAGAATATTATGGGTCATTTTTCAGGAATGCCTTAGGTGGAAGGTGATAACCTTGGGTCCCTGCTTGTGCATGGCAGTCACCTTTCTGTCCTGGCTATGACACTCCATGGCTCTTAAATTTTTGACCTTCTTCCTTTCTCCCCACTTCTAGTAAGACTTCAGAGCACTTTTCAAATTAATTAAATTGTATTTTTCTTTTGACAACTTAGCAATGCCCTTGAGATCCTTAAAGAAGATTAGAGCAAGGACTTTAGAAGGGAACTCTGGGATGAGACCTGACTCTGCAATTTATTAGCTATGTGTTCTTAGTTCAGTTACATCTTGATAAGCCTCATCTGTAAAATGGGAGTCCTGTATGCCCATAGGGTTGTCTGAAAGATTAAATGAAGAATGAATATGGAAGTGCTTTGTAAACTGCCAAGTGCTGTACCCTAATGCTTAATCTCTGTCATCCCGTTAACTACCAGTGAGTCCTGGGCTGTTATACAGCTTGCTAAGGGAATTTCATGACTTATCTTCCCACTTAGAGTGGGTCTGAGGAAAGATGTCATAGGTAAGGCTGGGCTTCAAGAATCACCTCTTCAGGTGTTAAAGGTAACATTTATGAGCACTTACAATGTGTCAGACAATTTTGCTAATATTATGCATGACTCTTATTATTGAATTTTCACAATAACCCTATGAGAAGAGAATTATTATTACTCAGCTTCACTCACGTGGAAGCTGAGGCACAGAGTGGCTAAGAGATTATATAATAATGTGTGTCAGAGACAGGAAATGAAACCAGGTAAGTCTCTAGCACCCTAGCTGTTAACTACAGTGACAGGTGATATTTTCCAAAGATAGCTGCAACAAAAGCTCCCATCCCAATTCTACAATAGGACCAGCCACACCCCCATCAGAAGAGGAAGTCAAATTCTCCTCTTGAATGTGGGCCATGCTTAGTGACTTGCTGGTAACCAGTAAAGTGTGGTAGAAACGATGTCCTGAGCCATTCAGCTTCTCCTGAGGCCCTTGGGACACTTGCTCTCTGGGCACTCTTTTGGGATGCACCTTCTTGAAATTCAGCCTCTGTGTTATGAAAAACCCAGGGCACTTGGAGAGGCTGTGTGGGCCACTTGCCAACAGTCCCAGCTGAGCCCAACATTCACATTATCCTAGCCTAGGTGCCAGATAGCTAGTGAAGAAGCTTCCAGATGATCCCTACCTCCTGCTGTTGAAGCCTTTCCAGCTGAAGTAGAGATAAAATAACCCTGCTGTGCCCTGTCTGAATTTCTGACCCATGGCCTCCCTGAACATATAAAATGGTTGTTGTTTCACTTCACTAAGTTTGGAGAGGTTTGTGATACAGCGAAAATAACTGGAACAATTGCTCTGCTAGTCTCCCTCAGTCCTTTCAGGGCAATGCCCTCCTGATTGATCAGCACTCCCCAGTGTGATGTTCTAGATGATCCTGGCAAAATCTACCTCTGTGTTTTCCATTCTCTGAAGAACCTAAAGTCTCTGCATGAGAGAAGGAAATTCTGAAAGTGTTAACTACGTTCATCCCTGCTAAACTATTTAATATATTTAATATTGTGTCAACTTGACCAACAGAAAGGCTGCCCTGCTCTGCCTGATGGTGGCTCTGGTGTGAATCAGCCAAGAATGGCTTTACCTTTGAAATAGTCAAAGCAATCTTAAGGGGAGTCACATAGACACCAGGGTTTGGACCAAATCGTAATAGTTCAGACATTTTCCACCATGCCTGATCTTGTCACATCTCCCAGACCTGCTCCTTAGAAGTCCTCTTGGCCAGGGACAAGTACCCACCTGGGAAACCTGAGGGAGGGACTCAGAGTCAGAAAGGAGATAACCTATGGGGGGATGATAGTGACTGGAAGGGAATGTAAGGTAGGTACAGGCTTCTGAGGCCAGTCACAATCTGTTTCTTGATCTGGGTGCTGCTCACATAATGTATTCTCTCTATGACAAGTCATCAAGCTGTTTTCACTTATGACTTGTGCACTTCTTCTCTGTGTATGTTACACATCAATAAAAAGAAAAAAAATCACACCAGCAATTCAGCTGCAAGTATAAAACCTAAAATAAATGCTGGAGGAGCAACAACTGAAGAAACATGTTGTAGTACAGTAGTCTCCCTTTATTTGTTGTTTCATTTGCCATGATTTCAGTTACCTTGGGTCAACTGTGATCTGAAAATATTAAATGGAAAATTCCATAAATAAACAGTTTATAAGTTTTACATTTTGTGCCATTCTGAATAGTGTGATGAAATCTTAAGCTGTCCTGCTTTGTTCCCTCAGGATGTCAATCATCTCTATGTCTAGTGTAGTCACATTGTGTATGCTCTTTGCCTTTCACTTACTAGCCATCTAGGTTATCAGATTGACTGTCATAGTGCCACCATGCTTGTGCTCAAGCAACCTTTATTTTATTTAAAAATGGCTTCAAAGCACAAGAGTAGTGATGTTGGCAATTTGGATAGACCAAAGGGAATCCATGAAGTGTATGTATGTATGTATGTATGTATGTATAGGAAAACACATAGTATTAGTAGGGTTCAGAATGCACTGCAGTTTCAGGCATCCACTGGAGGTCTTGGAATGTATCCCTCATAGATAAGGAAGGACTACTTATATGGTTGGAGCAGTGCCACTCAATAGTGAGCTCCTTTGGAAACAAGGTCATAGCTTTCATGTCTGTGATACTAGTATGAAGTTGGATCCTGGCGTACAGTGAATGCTCATTGACCCACTCCCTTTAGCCTCTTCTTCCTCCTTCCTACTCCTATATTTGACATACAGGAAAAGCCTTTCAGAAGGCTCCTGGCTAACAAGATCTACACTTTCTTACACTTGCTCCCTGTCAGGGTTGATACCTGAGATGATGCAGGACAAGTAAGGCAAGGACAAATGAAGATCCTAGAATTCCCCAGGGGAAACTTTAATCAAGATCCTGGTCTGACTTTCCCAGCAAACCCTCCATAGAGCTGTGAAGAAACAGCACTAGATAGTGAATTGAGGCAGTGCTGAGTACTTTACATGTATGAACTCACTCTTTACAATGTTCCTGTGAGGTGGGGATGCTATTAATCCCTTTACATATGGCTAACCAAGGCACAGAGATGTTAAGCAACTTGCCCCAATCACACACTAAGTGGCAAAGCCTGGATTAAACCCAACAATCTGACTAGAATCTGCACCTCGAAGCCCTGTGGAACACTGCTTTTACAGAGATGAACAATAACATATACCTGGGAGACACTTCCAAAATACCTGATTATAAATGCTGACTAAATGAATAGAGAAGAGTTTATTATACAATATAAAAAGAACCAGTGTTAGAGCTGGTGGTATATATTTTCAGCAGTTGGGTGGTAAAGGCAGGGAAAGGTTTGGAGTACTATGGCAGTTCACTGGGCCTTCAGGCCTGGCAAGTAAGTGCTCCGTGGATCAGAAAAAACAAAATCCTACTTATAGAAGAAGAAAGATTTCTTGCTATCACCCCACCCCCCTCAGGATCTGAACAGATAATCAGAGCGTGCAGACATTCAGCAGTAATCAATTAGTACCTACTTTAGATTAAATTGAGAATATGTAAATTGGGTGCCTCATCAAGGCTGCACAGAGCCGCTGATTTGAGACACAGGCATCCCAATGATGTGCTGCAAACATACCAAGTCTCTGCAACACAGAAGGGCATGCAAATCTTGTCCCACAGCCGGAAAATTTCTTAGACTGGGAAATCTGCTGTTCTTTACACATGCACACACACATGCTTTCTTTATCCATTCTACCTATCTTCCCAGAACCATATTATTTTCTATATCATCAGAAAGAGCCCTCAGTGTAAAAACCCAGGATTACAAAAAGCAGCACGTATTTGAGTTCGCTCCATAATTCCACACGATGCCAACTGTCTAGGAGCTAAGCTTTGTTTTAGTGTTTGGTGACTCTTTTTATTTTTGAGAGCATTATAAACAAAACCAGTAGGTAAACATAACTAGGGTCTTCTGGGTTCCTCTTCTAATTTCCAGAAAGGGAAAAGGTTTCAGAAGGTATATCTGACAGTAGGCCTGACATGGAACCCAAGAGACAAACATAATCTAGTATCAAATTGGGAAATCAGGGCCCTGGATAAACCAGTTTGGGAAGGTAAAGAGGATCTAGGCAATGAAAGGCCTGACTGGAGCAGAGGCTTTCATGAGGCAGATTCTATACCAACCTATCTGTGGAGAGTCCTTGGCAGCATAGAAGAGGAGGTCCTACCTGTGTGATCAGGAAGCCAGAGAAAATTCAGCCAGCAGGAAGAGGGTACATATTTCCAGATTGTGGTCCTCAAAACTGTTAAGGCCTTGGAAAAAAAAATTTATGGAATACTCTCAAAAATCATGTCATGACTGAGAAAGGTGCTGATTGCCAGCAATGGAATGATGTTGAGCTTACAGAGTGACTTTAAGAGTGGTTGTATGGCCAGGGGGTTGAAAAACACTGTCCAAGAAAACAAAGAAAATGTCACTGAGTCCAAGGCTAGGACAAGTGGCCAGTTGGAGCTCTGATTCTCCCCTGGTCAGAAAGCTGAAATTATTACATTAGTTGAGCTTTCCTCATCACCTTCTTGGAAATACTATGGGCATATACTTATATTTTTAAGTTAACTTAATATAAGAGAAAAATGACTTTTAGGAAAATTCCAAGATATTTCTTGATAGCAAATAAACTGTTATTTGACACCTCCAAGATACTAAGCATGGTATTAGGCAGGAAAGTACAAATATGAGAACCGTATAAATATATACTTAATAAGTAAAGATATGAAAAGTATTCATTGTATAATTTGTATTCTAATTTAGAAGACAGGCATGAGTTTAGCAAATACAAAAATGGCAAAAAAGTAAGGGAGGGAGCAGAGATCAGAAATGACAGAGAACTAGTTATTTGTGGATCCTTAGAACAGAGTTCAAATAAGAGGCGAGTTGTCCCTAACATTTGGGAAGAAGAATTTGAATGAAGGGAAAAGAGCAGGGAGAGAGAGAATTCCCATGACAGAATGGACAAGAAGAGAATATTAATGAGACCAACTCCCAGTTCATGCTGAGTGTGGTAGATTATAAAAAATGCTTATAAATTATTCACCTCCCTGCATTCACTTCCTTGCAGTATGACATTGCAGCTTCTCCTGTTAAGGGATGGAGTCTATTTTCCTACTTCTTGAGTCTGAATTGTTCACACAATTGACATTAATACATGATATATATCCAGAGCTTTGAAAAGGACTTACACACTGGGGCTTGTCTTTTGCTGCACCTGGAACCATGAGACCGCCATGTTGGTGAGCTTAAACTAATCTATGGGAGAGGCTACATGCAGGAGAACCCAGTCAACCTAGCCAACAACCTGCCAACCACAAGGCACATCCAACTCACTAGCTATCCACAGATGCATGAGCAAGTACAGCAGAGACCAGCCAAGGCATTTCAGACCAGAAGCTGTACTTGGCCAATGTGCAGAATCAAGAGTTAAACAAAACAGGTAGTAGTTTAAATCACTAAATTTGGAGATGGCTCATTATGCAACTAAATCTGATACATTGGGTAATAACCAAGTTTACATGTGGGATAAATTGATATGAAAAGATTGAAATAAATTGGGTGGTAAAGGTAAATGAAGGTCCATAGCATCAGGAGCAGTAGAACACAATCAAGAACCTTAGAGGTTTTGTTTTGTTTTGTTTTGAAAACATACACTTTGGTAATGACAGTGTCTTAAGAGAAAATAAATAAATTGTAGGGTAAACTTAGAGTGGAGAAGCCCAGCTTGAAAGTGATCAGGGGTTAGATAAGAGAGAACCAAAAATCTCAGGGACATTTCGGAGGAAGGAATAGCAAGACATTAAAGTAACTAAGCTATACAACAGGAAAGAATGGCTTCAAAGATGCCACCGAAATTTATCCTTTTGGACCCTGGGAAAACAACAATGTCAAAGATATTGAAAGGGAAGTTGGAAAAAGCACGCAAATCAAGTGTGATTCATTCAGAAATTTCATGGCTGCACAAAAATTGTTAGGACTCATTTAAAATTGTAATTTATTGGAAGAATGGAGGTATCCAGCAGATTGCAAGCCTCAGAATGGGCAAGAAAGTTGCTAAGCTCTAAGACCTAAGTAGCAAGAGTTTATGGATCTTAACTCCATTCTCTAGTGAGTTCAAATCCTTGAGAGGGAGGATCTGATATGTTGTAGACCACCCAGTAGATAAGCTCTTGTGTTAATTGTTCATGGATTCTGATCCAATCAGCTGTGGAGGAAGATGAGAATAAGTATATAGGATGTACTCTCCAGAGCCATAAAGGGACAGATGAAAGGTAGGGATAAAATAGGCAGGATAATGAACTGGGGTATAAACAGGCTAAATTGGAAAAGAAAGTAGGAACTTTAAATGTAGATGTCCTAGAAGTTTGAAATATGGGACTAAGATTTAGTTTATATATAAGATATAGGTTTAGTTTATATATAAGACTAGGTTTCATATTTGAATGATATCTGCCTGTAAGTGAATATGGACACCAGCGGATAACGAATGATTCATTTTCAAAGAGAATAACAAGAGAAATCCCCAGGGAAGCCGCCCAGAGTCATGAGCAATGCCTGTAGATGTGAAAAGAGAAAGAGGACCTACTGAAAGAGATATGAGAGTGTGAAAAAGCCCCAGGACAAAAAATGGTATGAAAGTTAAGGCAGGGGAGATTGGTCAACTATGTGTAATGAAATGGGGGCTGAGGAGACTGAGGATCATGAAAAAATCCTTCATATGTTTAGATGATTGTTGGTGACTTTTAGGAGCCAAAAACAAAGGATAATGGTTTAACCCTTTCCTTCAAGGAATGGCAAAAAATAAAATGGAGAAGTCTACAGTAAAAGTCATATCAGTTAGTTTTTTAGCTATGCAAATAGCTATGCAAATAACAAAGGGCTGATTTTCTTGAGGATGTAAGGGATGGAGAGAGAAAGGATTGGAGGCATTTACAAATATTCAGAAATCAGTCTTAGGAATGTCTTCTTTTAAGGAAAATGCTACCCAAATTCAAAGATTGTACAAAGAGACTTCAGCTTTCCATATATCATCCATGGAAGTGTCATCCTACAGTCCTGGAACCATTGCCAAAAAGACTGGCTGAGACATGTGTGATTTGTAGAGTCTAAGTTTCTCTAAAACATTTAGTCAAGAAGTTTGGTAACAGTTGAGACAGTGGACATGCCCTTATTGCTCACAGGGATGCCCCTGGGGCTTCCTTCACTGCAGTTAATTTCCAGTACATGGCGCCACTAAATATTAGCATGTCCCCTCGTGTTAATGGCAAATGGCAAGAGGCTCTCATAATTTAGATATTTTTATGGCTGTTCTGTGGAAGCTAATTTTGTCTAACAAAACCCCATTAAGTTTTAGCTCTATCCCTTTCCCTTCCTCCAACTCCCAGAACTGGGACTTATATGTTAATTGTAGCCAGTCTATGCTAATTAGGTTTCATTTCTGTTTCTTAAAGAGACAGATGCCACCCGGCCCTGCCCTAGTCATCACTCCCTCTTACCTTGATAGTTAGCTTTTCAGAGGTTAAACTCCAGACTGATTAAGAATTCACTTAAGGCTCCCACTTGAAGTTGGAAGGCAGAGGAGTCAGGTGTTTCCATTATTCCTCACAACTTCCTTTGAAGATGAAATACTTCTTTTTCATGAAATTCTAAGTGTAGCATTTCCAGTTGAGAAACAAATCAAACACTATTTGATTTCTTAACTGCACATAAAACTCAACAAAATACCCCCAAGGCCTAGTATAACCTTTGCTTTGTACAGAAGACCTTCAGTCCTGGAGCTTTCATCTGCACTGTGACAAGTTCAAGCTCATCACTGTAGGCTCAGTAAGGATTCACATGGCAAGAACTGCCCAAGCAAAAGAGTAACTTTCTCTATTAATACTTGATTCTGTTCATTGGATGAATGCCTTCTAGAAGCCCAATAAGCATGTGGGAGGATAAAAAAAATGGATAAGACAAAGACCCTACTCAAAAATTTTCAGTCTACTGGGAAGACATAATAATACTATAAAAATAGTTTACCTACTATTTATAAAACACTAGTATGAACTCAGTTTACATACAATCTCATATTTTAATCATCATAACAATAACATGAAATAGATATTTATATCTTCATGATACAGATGGGAAAATTGAGGTTTATAGAGGGATAATGTATTAGTTACTTAGTGTTACAAATGATGCTTTGCAACCAACCACCACAAAACCTAGTGGCACATCATAATAAGCCTTATTTTTATTAAACAGGATCTGTGAGTCTGCTATGGAAGTTCTGATTCAAAATGTGGGTCAGCCTAAGAATCCAAAAGTCGCTGGTTCGATTCCCCAGCCAGGGCACGTAACCAGGTTGCAAGCCAGGTCTCCAGCCAGGTCAGTAGCTGGGGGCAGGTGAAAGGCAACCATACATTGATGTCTCTCTCCCTCTCTGCCTCTCTCCATTCCCCTCTCTCTAAGAATAATAAATAAAATATTTTTAAAAAACAAAATGTGGGTCATCTTGGCTTGACTGCAGGTTCAATTCAAGTCTGTTCCATGTATATCTCATCATCTTTGAACCCAATGTAACTGCATAACCAGCTTCAACTAGTCTTGCTTTTAACAACACCCAGAACCAAAGTTGAAACCTCGGATACACCACTTCAGACTTATGAGTGCCACTCAAAAGTAACACCTGTGAACCCTTAACCACTCCCCTCTCCCCGTGGAACCAAAGGAATGGAACATGACTGGAACCCAAATGGAACCATTTCAGATGGTGAAGGGTCCATTGTTCAGGAAGATCCAGTTCTGAAACCCCTTTAGTCTTGCTTGAACCCTGGATTGGGGAGACAGAGTTGATCCTTGCCTCCAGTCTCGTAGCCAGTTGATCTCACAATAAAAGCTTTCCACTTTTCATTTTTTAGTTGATTTTATTGGGGTGACATTGGTTAATAGCATTATATAAGTTTCCAGTGTACAATTATATAATATATCATCTCTATATTGTATTGTGTGTTCACCACCCTAAGTCAAGTCTCCTTACATCACCATTTATTTACCCATACCTTCTTCTACTTACCCCCAATCCCTAAAAGCTTTTTTCATTTCTCAAAAGTCAATGCCATAGTATTGACTTCTATATGTGTCAAGCGTTAGCCCTTGATCACTAACACCAACAGCTACCCTTGAGTATGTTCTGATTATGGTGATGGTAGAAATGCATGGGTACAACTAGAAACACATTTAAGGCCTCTTAAGGCCTAGGCTCAGAACTCACATACTGTCACTTCCACCTATATTCCTTGAATCAATTTGAGTCATATGATAAGACCAACATCAGTAGACAAGGAAGTATTGCATACCCAATCAGGTGGGAGAAACTGCAAAGTTACATAGAAAAGGCTATAGATATGTAATTCTAATAGACAAAGGGTATTAAAAAATTAAGAACAATGATCTAATCTATGCACACAGATCAAAGCTTGTAGAACTGGGATTCAAACTCAGGATGATCAGGCTCTAAATTTCATCTTTTTAACTATGATGCTGTATGCAAACATCTAACAATAATAAAGACTGACAGCATCAAATGAATAGTAATGACACGTTCTGATTGGGGTTTTGGGTCAGGCTTCAGACAGCAGATATCCGTGCATAAAAATGGAGAAGAATTTTGATATACAGAGATAAAGATTAGGGCATTGCTGCTGGAGGAAATATTATGAGGATGGATGGAAGGACATGATATGATCATGATTAGAGTATAGTTCCAAGGGATGATAGGGAGTGGTGAGAACTTATGATGGGAAGTTTAGAAGAGATTAGGATAGAGTTCTGAGCAAGTATGTGACATGATCAGATATGGAATTTCTTGGGCCAATTCTTCTCAAACTTTATTGAACACATAAATCCCTTTGAGGATCTTGTTAAAATACAGATTCTGATTCAGTTTAAATCATGTGGGGGGAGGTAAGACTGCATATTGAAAAAGCTCTCTGGTGATAGTGATTCTGCTATTTCATACTTTGAGTAACAAGGCTCCAAGAAAACAGCCTGTTAACTATTTAAAGTCAGGGATTATGTTTTTCATCTGTTTCCACACACTATGTTGCAGCACTTTGGCTTATATATAACAGCCACACCACCAGGTTAGATGCTGTTGAGGTTGCTGCTCATGCTTTCTCTTCCTTCTCATCAGACTCCTCGCCCTTCCCCAAGGCTTCCCCCACTCAGAGGTAAAAGACAAGGCTCTCCAACCCCTTGTTGCATTAGCTACCAGCATACCTATACTTTCATTTATTTCCTCATTTGAAAGGTAGAAAAACAAAGCACTTCAAAAAGCAAACTTCTATTACAGGAGGTCTACACAGATACATTAGAGCTTCAGGAAATCATCAGAAGTTGATTGTACTTGAAGGGGTTATTTGTCTCCTCCCATTTCCTAATTTGATTTCATGGCTCTGCGATAAAGTCAGAATTAAAGACAAATTCAAGACAGAAGGGAGAAAAATTCCCATCACCAAACAAGTTCTAAAATTTGCAAGGTGTCTTTCTCCCAGAGTCCCCAAGGAATCACCTATTTTACTAGGGTGAGCGTAACCTCAAGAGGGACCACAGGCTGAAAAATCATGGCTTTTATAGTTATTCACAAATAAAGGAGAAGATGGATTACAGAAAAATCTCACATTTGTGGGTAAGAGGTTCTGGAAAAAGGAGGGAGAGGAATCTGGAAATCCTATTTCAGTTAGGACTCACCTTAAAAATAGGTAGCTTTAAAAAAAACCTGATTGAATGGCATCAGGTTTCATACCATATGATACCCTGGCCCAAAGGCTTATTCTTGACCTTATAGATATCCTTGAACTTAATGGTCATGGAGGAATTCCTTTACATTCAGAAGATGTTCAGGTAGCTGTAATAAATGTTGTTGAAGCCCTTTCCTCATGCCCTTGGCACTTACTGTTATACACCTGCTAAGGATTCTAGCCATTGGAACATGTTCAGGGCTCAAAGAAGGCAAACTGGACTTTATACCCTGCTAAGCATTCCTCAACCAATGACTTGGTGGATAAGTACCCCAGATTCTTCATTTCTTAGTTGAGATAACTCTTGGTATATTCTACATTGTCACACAGGGGTTCCCAGCTGGATTGAGTTTCAATGAGGAAGACAGTGAAGTCATTTGCCTGATAATACTCATTGTATATGTACCCTTTCTGTCCCTGTCTCACTTCTTTAGTCCTCTGTCAGAGTTTCTGGAATTAACTTTCATATAAAATACTTGCACTTAAATCTGTCTCAGGATCTGCTTCTGGGGGAGCCCAAGCTAAGACAGTGCCACAAACTTCCTCCACTAAAGTGCCACCACTTGAGGGTGCCAAGAATTCAGGGGTTCAGATGTGAGTGGAGTTTCATGAGTATACACATTATGAGTGAAATGGGGGAGAGGAACTCAAGATAATACCTTGGGCAAGGATAGGATTAGTGTCTTGGGGGGATGTGGGAACTAGGTGCAGGAAGTGCAACACAGGCTGTTGATTGCCAAGTGGAAAGGTGCCAGCTCATCTGTCATTGCAATTCTGCATGGAGCTTATCTTATTCTTGAGTTCTTATTGCAAATGGGAAAGATTAATGAGTTCTTCTAAGACATAAGGTTTGAGTTTTGCCTTGCCTATTCCTAGGTATATATCCTAGTCATTTTGTTTTTCTAAGCTGTGATGTCTTTAGATGTAATTGATGGTAATACTAACACCCTTTCAACCAAGCTGAACAGAGCTTGCATTAGAGGAGAACCTTTGGTCTCTGCAAGCCTGGGTATAAACCCCAGCTTTCCCTTTTACTTATTGGGTAACCGTTGCCAATTACTAACACCCCTGAAACAGTTTCTTTGTAAAATAGTGTAATAACATTCATTTTAATCATGCAAAATTACCTTTCTTGATATTTTGATCTACAGAAACTGCAATTTCATATGGCTCAACCTAAGACCTACCTTGTAGGACTTATGTGATATTTTATTTTATTTTTTTTAAAGATTTTATTTCATTATTTTTTAGAAAGAGGGGAAGGGAGAGAGGCAGAGAGGGAGAAAGACATCAATGTATGGTTGCTTTTCACCTGCCTCCAGCCACAGACCTGACTGGAGACCCGGTCTGCAACCTGGTTATGTGCCCTGGCTGGGGAATCGAACCTGTGACCTTTGGGTTCGCAGGCCGGCACCTTAACCACTGTGCTACCAGCCAGGGCCATATGTGATATTTTAAACACTCCTCCAAAGAGGACATAGAGATAGCTAATATACATAAGAAAATATGCTCAATGTCACTAATCATCAGAGAAATGCTAATTAAAACCACAATGAAATATCATCTCACAACTATTAGAATAGCTATCATCAATAAATCAACAAACAACAAGTGCTGGTGCAGATGTGGAGAAAGGGGAACCCTTTTGCACTGTTGGTGGGAATACAGGTTGGTGCAGCCACTGTGGAAAGCAATATGGAAATACCTCAAAAAATCGATCTGACTTTTGACCCAGTGATCCCACTTCTGAGAGTATATCTGAAAAAACCCAAAACACTAATTTGAAAGAACATAAACACCCCTATGTTTATTATAGTGTTATTTACAATCGCCAAGATATGGAAGCAGCCTAAGTGTCCACCAGTAGATGAGTGGATAAAACAACTATGGAACATTTACACAATAGAATACTGTTCAGCTATAAAAAAGAAGAAAGGTTTACTCTTTGTGACAGCATGGATGGACCTGGAGAGCATTATACTAAGTGAAATAAGCCAGTCAGAGAAAGACAAGTACCATATGAAATCACTCATATGTGGAATCTAATGAACAAGCTAAACTAACAAACAAAGTAGAGGCAGACTCATAGATGGAGAGCCGAATGACAGCTAGTGCAAGGGGGTTAGGGGGTGGGGGGATTGAGCAAAAAGGAAAAATGACTCATGGAAAACAGTGTGGTAATTTCAGCGGAGTGAGGGAGCTATAAGGAGACTACATGGCAATAGAAAAATACAATTAAAATAAAAAATAACATCTGAAAAACACAGTGTACTGACATGTACATGGTGGGCACCCAATGTACCATTACAGCTGTTATGGCTATTATTATTGAGATAACATCTTATGGTGATCACATCATAAGTAGGCTAAAACCCTACTCAGAGTTTTACTAAGTCACAATAATAATAATATCCCACTACTCAAGGACCCTGTTTACCGGTCTGACCAACAACCGAAATCAAAACAAAGCAATGATCACTGGATATCCAGATGCTGGGAGAACATATACCAGGTTTTCCGTATTTCCAAGCTCCCTGCAGAACAAATTTTTTTTTTGTTTGCATTTCCAAATGTCATATCAAAACCATTGTGAATAAAAGAATAAGAGATGATTTCAGCTTCCATCTTTTGTAATGCTTAGGTTTAAAAAATAAAGGAGTCCCAGTAAAATTAACTTTATCATTTTAAGAAACAACCATTGAAAGAGCCATTGTGAATATATTCATTATTATACAACGCCAAGTGCTGTGCACCAGTGCGCGCAGCATCTGCTCACTAATTCTCCTGTTATTATCACCCACTGAAAGGGCAGGCGGGAGAGAATTCCAGGCAATCTTCCTCAGCAGAGGTTTGCATGTTTCACAGAGCACTCTAAACTCCTCCAAATCTACTCCTTGAGCATTTGGCTTGCTAATCTTGTTGACATGACAGAAAAAAATATATATAGAAAATAGCTAATGGCTTTACTTTTCTTATACCTGTCAACTAACCAATTTATCCCATCCTCATCTGATTCACCCCCCTCCCCAACTACCACCATACACACACCTTGGTTGTGAGGGCAGGTTTGAAAGAGAGGAGTGTGTGTGTGTGTGTGTGTGTGTGTGTGTGTGTGTGTGTGTGAGAGAGAGAGAGAGAGAGAGAGAGAGAGACAGACAGAGAGAGAGAGAGGAGGGATTTAATTTTATTTCTTTGCTTCTCAGGAAGATCACAAACCACAGATGCATAGTGGTTATTCACATGGCAAGCAGGGAGGGACAAACAGAATGATCCCCTTAAAGTCCTATGGCCTCTAGGCATAATCAGCACAGCATGTGGTGGAGACCACTCAAGGTGATCATTGGGATAAAATGGAGAAACAGCAGAGCTGGACCTGGGAGGCAGATCTGGTGAGTGTCTGGTGGGTTGCAGGGCCTGGTGGTGACAGCTGCCCCTGTGGACTGTTTCCAGTAAAGTGAGAAGCCCAGGGAATACGGGAGGATCTGGGAAGGGCAGCAGGTACTGCTGTGTCAGGATCAGGATTATAGGTAGTACCTAGGGAAGAATTTTTGAAAAGGCATTTAGAATTTGTTGCTTCTCTTTCCTTTTCCTCCCCTGGTTTCTGTTGATGGTTTAAACTCTAAAAACTAAAGCCAGGGCTGTATTTGGGCACATAAAAATACAAGAGCAGTGGCTGCTATAGCTGCACCAAATGAAATTGAACTACCTTTTGTGTGTGCGCAGCGCATGTGTATGTGTGTGTGTGTGCATGTGCGTGTGTGTGTGTGTGTGTGTGTGTGTTAGGGGTGGTTCTGAATTTTAAAGGGGTGGATTAATGGCTAAATGGCTGTTCTATGCTTTAAAGGGCCAGCTGTTCAGCGGTTAGTATTACAAGATTTATCTCTTGGAATGTTTTTTTTTTTTTAATCACCATCTTCCCCTCCCCAGCTGAAGGTTTGTTATTATGGGAGAAAAGAAACAGCGTCTGGGTAGAGAAAAAGTATCCTCGTGTGCAGCTTAGACCCTACATGAACAGCAGAGGCCTGGATAATGCCTCCCTCCAAGAGGTTCCTCTAAATTTTTTCAATTTCCTGGATTACCAAAATAATACAGATTCCCCTTAAAAATATTTGCAAGCTCCTGGAAAATAGGGATTCTACTCTACTTTATGTTTGCATTACCTGCACCCCCTCAGTGTTTGTATTTGCCCCAGCCTTGGAGCAGTTCTTAAGCTTCAGGGGCTTCCTCATCCCCTTCCCCATCTATCTCTCTGTCATAAATTCTGTCCTCTGCCTCCTACTTCATTCTTAGGCTCAGAATATTCCAGCTCTATCTCTCTACAGGTTATTCCTCCAGCTTGAATGCTTTTTGCTTTCCTCTTCAGATCCCTAGGACTGAACTTTGATGAGTCACAGGAAGCCCTCTTCTTTCGGAAAAAAACTTTCCTTCCCTCTTTCTATTGAGTTCCAAAGGCTTGAAGCATGGGGGCTTCCTGGAAATGTCATGCTAATGTGCAGGTTTCTGTTTTTCCCTTGTGCCCTACTTCCTGTCTTTTGAATACAGGGTCCTCATCCTCATTTTATTTCTTGCCCTCTTCTACCTATAGCCTGACTCCAGTTTAGGAATGGGGTATCCAAGGACTCCCCATGATAGATAACAACAGTCTGAGGGGTAGCTGCGAAACAACTAGAACAATTCAAACCAAGGCCAAATGTTAACTGCCTCAGGCAACTTCTCCTCTTGGCCTCTCAGGCTCCATAAGGACTAAAGGTTCAGGTCATAAAATCTAAACTCCCAGACCCCGTAAATCATTGTTTTTAGCCTGAAGGAGACATCCAACCCAACCAAGGTCTTCTTGGACACACATTAGTCATCAGAGAAGCTCTCCCTTCCATTCCCCACCTCAGGATGCTTTCACTTTCTCTCTCCTTTGATTGTTTCATAAGTGGTGGCTAAATAAATAGTCTAGAAGGTTCTAAGTGAGGCTGAGTCTCACCTGGAATTGTGGGTTACTCAGTGGCTAACACCAGGCTCTTGACTCATAGGAGCTGAGGTTGGGTTCCAGCCCCTGGAGTTCAGAGCAGAAGACCTCATACATCCACCAGAGATCACTGCGGTAAGAAGATGCAGCCTGAGCCACAACCTGCCCATATGTGTGCTGGATGGGATTTATCCTCCCAGAAGAAGCTATTTATAACCTTCTTTTACCATGTTTGTCTTTCTCTCTTCAATAAAAACCCATATTCAAACACAGGACTTGATGTCACAGACACATTAGGAAGGGGTACTCAACTTTGTAAAATATTTGCTAAAGGGCTCTTTAGGATTATGAGATACTCAAGCAATAGAAGGTAGAAATTAAGACCATTGACAGGAGAGACTGACAGCTTTAGGCTCATTTCTAACTTTGCTATTGAATAGCTGTGTGACCATAACCAAGTTACCTCTCTTCTCTGCGCCTCAGTTGTTGCATCTGGTAAATGGGCCAATCATTGCAACTACCTCACAAGATTGATTTGAGGATTAAGTGACATAATCTAAGAAGAGCATTTGGCACCATGCCTGGCATAGGGTAAGCACTGAAAAGTTAGTTGTTACTTGAATTGTGGTTTTTAAAACCACCATCAGCAACAAAAAAGAAAAACATCAATCTACACTCAGTTTGGGAAAGTTACAAGGTTAGACAAGTTGGTAACTTACCATGTTGAGAAAGAACTCATTTAACCTGAAAAGATGTTGAGTAAATAGTTCATTTAAACATTTTATCATGTTGAACATCTATCTCCAAACCTCCTTTTGACTTTGATTATTAAAAACAATTAGAATAGCAGGCAAAGTACTAGTCCATTTTGGGGGGGGGGTGGTTAATAAAGAAACAATATTGGAAATCTGTCTATTTAGTTTCCATTTACCGATTTCCCTGTAGGACACCACTTTTCCCACATACTTAGTCTTGTGATTTGGGCAGAGTTATGTGGTGATGTGCTGAAGACCACTTCTGTTAGCTCTGATTGTGCCATCTCCTCTCTGTGTTCAGTGGACATCATGATGGCAGCTTGAAGTCAGCCATGTGGGAGTATTTATACCACTGAGCTTGGCAAGCACTGCAAGTGACCATCTTCCCTCCCCACTCCTGCCCCAGAGCTGATTGTTAAACATTTACCAGCATAGCTCTGGGCTTATACCCCATTCCATAGATACATGATCCAAGAATAGCCAATCAGCATATTCCATCTTCTTGACTTCAGTAGTAGGTTTCAGAGGTGGGTGCATATTTAGAGTCAGACCAATGATCTTGAGATGTTGGTTGAAAATTTCTGAAAGAAAAAATTGTTTTTAGTTGGAATGTCAAGATGCACTTATCTCTATATAGAAGTGGTCCCACCTAAGAGAAGGAAAGAACAAGAGACCAGTGTTGGTGGCTAAGCCAGATTAACACTTGGATTTAAAAGAAAATTGATCCAAGAAATTTCTTTTTTCCTTGTCTTAATAAGCCATTATGAGATGAAGCTCTGTCATGTGTAACCAAGAGTCCTCACTAACAGAGATGTGCTACATGTAATACAGTATCCAGGTTTTATCTATTTGTGGTATATAGCTTAATGGCTACAAATTTCTCCTATCTCAGTCTGCATATTCCTTTGCAATATAATTTTTAGCTTCTCCCTTCAGGAAATGGAGTCCGTTTCCCCTCTCCCTTGAATCTGAGTTGACTCTGTGACTTGCTTTGGCCAACAGAATGCAGGAGAAGCTAGGTTACCCAAGACTATGTAGATTCTACCTCTGCTCCCTTGGAACTCTGATACCACCATGTTCTGACACCACCATCCACAAAGGGTGAAGGACCACTTGAAAAGCGATGCTTAACTGTCCCAGCTATTCCCAGTGAACCCAGCCCCCAGCTAACCCTCCAGTTGAATGTTGCCACATGGCAAGACCAACAGAAGATCCTGCAGGCAATCCACAGAATAAAGAGAAATAATAAACCATTGCTTTAAGCCACTCAGCATTTGGGGTAATTTTATACAGCAAAATATACTTGATGCTTTTTGGCATCAAATTTTATCTATCTATTAATGAGGGGATACAAAGTCTTATGTTTGGGAAGAAAGTTGGGGCTCTAAAGCTAGAATGTTGGACTTGAGCTCTCGTTCCACTGTTTAGTAGCTGTGTACTTTTGGGGAAATTATTTAATTTCCCTGTGTTTCAGTTTTCCCACCTATCTTAGAGAGTTGTCATGAAGATTAAATAAGTTGAAAATTTGTTATATGCCCAGTCCCAAGAATATAGCAAATACTCAATAGGTGCTAGCTCTTGTAATCATTGCTATTAGCACTCATATTATGTGAAATAAATCTAAACTCTTTCTTGAATCTAAAAACAATGAATCTGACTATAGCAATTGTCCCATGTTGAGCTTAAACTAGGATTATAGTAGGATTTAAACTTGCCCAATCATGTTGATAAGGAGTGGTGGGGTGTTGCCACAAATCTATTAGCATTTGTGATCACAGACCTCTGGGAAAGAACTCACCTTATGTGTGAAAGATGGTAGTAATAGTGTACATGGATTATCTAATTTAAACTTCACAACAATCATGTGAAGTAGGTGCTATCAATATATTTATTTGTAGATAAGGAGACTGAGTCTAAGAGAGGGTAAGTTACTGCTTAAAGTCACCATTATAGCTGGTGAGGGTGGAGCTAAGGATCTCAGCCCCAGCCAACTGATTCTAGACCCTATACTCTTAACCTTTTACCATACTACTTTGGTTCTTGGACACTGGGACAGAGCAGGCTGACACCACCAACCTTCCCTAAGATAGTTCGGCCTCTAAACCCTGAGGCAAGGGGAAAGAAGCATATGTAATAAAAGGGCATGGGAATTCTCTCCTGTTTATAGGACATTGAACAGGTGGGGAGAGCCTGGGTGTTCTCACAACTTCGGCATTGCTCTGCATGTACCACTGTATAAGCACCATGCACTAACAAATTGTGCCACTGGAGCTCCAGCCTGGCTGTTCTGATACCAGCCCCTTGGTGGCCCACCAGAGGTGGCTCCTCTTCTCAGATACCAGCCATCTGGTATACGGTTTTGCCACCCTGATCAGACATTGATAGTTGCCAGTGGCAGCCAAGTTATCTCTGGCAGGGATAAATAGCCATGATAGTGTTTTTGGCAAGTATTGAGGGTAAAGGGACCATTTTGGCTTAGGTGGAGGTGAAAGGACCTGCCAAGGTAGCTGCAGGGGAGAAGGGTGGTGGTGAAATCACAGGTTGCCAAGAGCAGAAGCTTGATAAACACAGCAGGAAATCTCAGAACTATTTGGGGGAAATATGAAGGGCTCCTAATTCCTGAAGAGTGAGTGGGAGTAGAGCCAAAGGCACTCTGATATTTATGGCTGTGACTGTGATGCTATCATTATTCCAAGGAACATTGGGTTGTGGAATATGTCAAAGGCAACCATGAATCCATGTGTTGACCAAGACAGCAGCCACAGAAAAATCTCCATCCTCAAAAACATATTCCCCTCAAGCTTCATGCCTCCTGAAATTCCAATCCACTCTTTGGGGTTAAGATATCATCTTTAGAAATCCCTTGGCAGTAGGCAAACATATATAACATGGCCTAATATTGTCAGAATTATTGTTGCTAATAACAGTAGTAACCATTTATATATCACTTACAATTTATCAGACTCATTAGCCCCTGTCAAAGATATCATCTTTATTCCAAAGATGAAGAAATAAACTCAGATAAGTCAGAGGATCTGATTCAGATCCCACCAGGAGTGAGAAACAAGAATTCAGTTCACCAATTTTACCTCCTTTGATAGTTAATATGGTGTCAACTTGACTGGACCACAGGGTGCCCAAATATTGGATTGGCCAAAAAGCTCTTTCTTTTTTTTTTTTTTTTTTCATAAGATGCCTATAGTAGCATTTAGTTATCTTTAACTTCATTTGAAACATTTTTGTTAGATGTATTGTGACAGTTGTCATATTAGCATGCATTTATTAAAAAATCTTATAAAAATTGGTGAATTTTTATGTGTCCATTTAAATATTGAAGATGGAAGAAAATGCAACATTTTTGGCAAATTATACTTTATTGTTTCAAGAACGGTAAAAATGCAACTGAAACACCAAGATTTGTGCAATGTATGGAAAAGTTACTGGGACTGATTATATGTGTCAAAAGTGGTTTGCCAAGTTTTGTGCTGGAGATTTCTTGCTGGATGATGCTCCACAGTTGGGTAGATGAGTGGAAGTTGATAGCAATCAGATTTACAAATTAATTGAGAACAATCAAAATTATACCATGCAGGAGATAGCCAACATATTCAAAATATCCAAATCAAATAAAGGTATTGGTTAAAATGAAAACTGTGTCTTTTATTTTATGGAAAAACGTAAATAGACTTTTGGCCAACCCAATATTTGGTCAAACATTATTCTGGGTGTGCCTATGAGGGTGTTTCTGAATGAGATTAATACTTCAATCACTAGAATGAGTAGAATGCCCTTCTTAATGTAGGTAAGCTTCATCTAATCAGTTGAAGGTCTGAAGAGAACAAAAGGCCTAAATAAGATGAAATTCCTCCTGACTAACTGGTTGAACTGGGACATTGTATTGTTTTGTTTCGTTTTTTGATTTTGCTTTCTTTCTGCTTTCAGGAAACACCAGTCCTTCCTGGATTTTGAGCCTTTTGCTCTTAGACTGGAACTTATACTATCAACTCTCCTGGGTCTTCAGCTTGTCAACTACATACCTTGGGGTTTCTCAGCCTCTGTAGCATTGTGAACCCATTCTTTTTCATCTATTTATACACATTAATATATGTCATTCCTATATTCATATATATTAATATATCTTACTGATTCTGTTTCTCTGGAGAACCCTAATATACTTCTCAATCTCAGGTGTCTGCACCATGTGCCTGTTAACTCCTCAGCGGACACCAACTTCTTTATTATTTTTATTGTATTTTTCCATTACCGTTTATCCCTCCATACCCTCTTTCACCTCCACCTATCACCCTCACCCCCTGCAATCACCACACCATTGTAGCAGATATAAATTTCTGATTCATGGAGAGAAGAGCCTTTTCTATGACAGATTAAAAGGTCACACATTCTTTGGTACTTTTCCCATTGAGAAGTGAAATCTGTTTCTCCTCCTCTTGAATTTGGGATAACCTTAGTGACTTGTCTGTATTCAAAAGAATATAATGGGGCTAATACCATGTGACATCTGAGACTAAGTCAAAAGAAATCTAGCAGCCCCTGCCTTGATATCTTGGCATGCTTGTTCTGTGGACACCCTCTATTTGGATGCTCCTCTTGGAATTTAGTTGACATGCTATGAGTGGCCCCAGCCCCAGGGAAAGACCATTTTCACTCTGTGCTAATGCTTCCCAAATGTTACTGTGCTTATGGCTTACCTGGGACTCTATTTAATATGCAGGTACTGATCACATAAGAGGGAGAAGGGTTTGAGAATCAGCTTCACTAACCAGCTACCAGGTGTTAGTTATGCTGCTGATCCAGAGATCATGCTCTGAGGAGTCGGGCTCCATGTCCCTCTGTACTAAAACTTAGTGGATCCTGACCACCTTCAAGTCATATATAAGGAGCTACAGTTTTTTACAAGCAGCTATGAAAGCCCATAACATTGCATTGCCCTTTTGCTAAAGTACATATTTAAATTACACATACTTTGAGGTTAGTGTGAGGGAGTAACTTGGCTTCCATGGGAATATAATTTCAGAGAAAGCCTATATAAACATTTTCTTTTCAGAGACTTGGGATTCATAAAAGATGCATCCATCACAAATATCAGGGCTATATAGTTCTCCAACTGGTTTCATCTCTTGCCATTTGTCAAGATGTCCAAAAGCAAAAATGGTTCTATAAGCATTCATTCATTTATTCATTCATAAAACAAATATTTAGAGAATACCTTCTCATTGCCAGGTACGTGCTTGGGTACTGAGGAGGGAAAAAGAGAGAGCAAAATTGTCACAAGCCCTGACTTTTTTGAGGCTATTTTCTAGTGGGGAGAAGCAGACACACTGATGTGACATTATAGCCCATGAGGCTGCTGTGAAAGAAAATAGGAGCTGGGAGAGTAGGTGACAGGGAACCTAAGCCAACTTTGGGAGTAGGGTAGGCTTTGTTGTGGAAGATAGCTCAATATGAGATCTAAAAGATGAATAAGGGTGGCTGGGTACAATGCCTCAGTGGGAACCAGAGAAACACCACTGCCAAAAGCATATTTAATGTTCTTGCTGGCTCCAAATCCCATTTTCTTGTCAGCAAAAATGTAGCATCACCTATAATGTAGCTCTAGCTAGGCTAACTTTCCATTTTTTCCTATGTCTTCAGCCAACCAGGTATCTACCCAGAGCCATGCTAGATTGTTCCCCAAACCTGTGTTTTCCCACAATTCAGCCACCTTGTGAGGAAAACCACAGACCAGTGATATAGCTCTATTCCTGTCATAGTGATTGCTATGAAATGAATTATGTTCTCTACTCCTACTCCTGGAAGAGATATGCTGAAGCCCTAACACCCAGTGCTTCTTGAAAACATGACCTTATTTGTAAATAAGGACTTCTTATATGATTAAAATGAGGTCATTAAGGTGAGCCTTAATCCAATATGATGAGTGCCCATTTAAGGAGGAGACATTTGGAGTTGTCAGCTTTTGGCCAAGATGGATGTATAGGTAGACATGTTGTATCTCCCTCCACAACTAAGAAGGAATATAACTATCTCAAAACTGGAGACAACAAGAAGTTCCAGAAAATCGAGCTACATGGAAGTCCAACAAAGATATAAAGAAAAAAAAATACTCATCCAGATAGGTAAGAGGGAAGAAGCTGGGGTGAAGAGGATGTGGTGTGGTGATGGTAGCAGCAGCAGCTGTGGCAGGCTGGTAGAAAGTGAAGTCACACATTATAAAAGTCAGGAAGGACACCTGGAGAGCAATCCCAGCAACAGACCAGGCTGCACAGCTCCTGCTTCCAGTGACAGGGAAAATAAAGCCACATTGCTTCTGACTATGAAAAACAGTGGGGAGTTTCAGTGGAAGGAGAAACTACTGATCTCTCAGCAAAGTACACTTGTTTAGAGGGCACTGTGGTCCTAGAAGCTCTGCAGAACCATCCACTATGGAAATGATGGCCAGGGCAACAGCTAGAGAGGTGCCAATCTCATACAGGAAACAGAAGAAGAGCTTAGAAAAGGGGTGAGTGCTGAGCAAATGGCATTGTTGCCTCTCAGACCTCTCCCCCACATACAGCACCACAAAATAGTGAAACGGATAACCCATACTGACGAATACCTAAGGGTCTGCCCCCTCACAATGTCACAGATGAGACAGCTTTACCTAAGACACAGAAGCAAACACAGGAGCCCATCAAGTTAAAGAGACAGAGAAGTATGGCCCAGAAAAGGAAACAGATCAAGGTTCTAATGGGAGAACTAAGCAATGAGGAGATAATCAACCTAACAGACACAGAATTCAAAACACTGGTGATAAAGATGCTCACAGACTTGACAGATATGCCTGAGTACGGCAAATGCAGAAGGGAAGAAGTGAAGGCTATGCTAAGTGAAACAAAGGAAAATCCACACAAAACCAATGGTGAAAGGAAGGAAACCTGGGTTCAAATCAATGATTTAGGGCATAAGGAAGAAATAGTCAAACAGCACAGAATGAGGAAACAAGAATTGAACCTCTGGGACAACTTAAAATGTGCCAATATCTGAATCATAGGGGTACCTGAAGGAGAGGAACAAAATATTGAGAACTTATGTGAAAAAATAATAAAGCAAAACTTCCCAAATTTGGTGAAGGAAATAGGCATACAAGTCCAAGAAGCACAGAATCCCAGACAAGCTAGACCCAAGAAGGACCACACCAAGACACATCATAATTAAAATGCCAAAGGTTAAAGATAAAGGGAGAATCTTAAAAGCAGCAAGAGAAGAGAGTTACCTTCAAAGGGGTTCCTATAAGACTATCAGCTGATTTCTCAAAAGAAACTGCAGGCCAGAAGGGACTGGCATGTGTTCAACGTGATGAAAAGAAAGGATCTACAACCAAGATTACTTATCCAGCATAGCTATCATTCAGAATGGAAGGGCAGATAAAGTGCTTCCCAGACAAGGTAAAGCTAAAGGAGTTCATTATCAGCAAGCTATTATTGTATAAAATGTTAAAGGGACTTACTTAAGAAAAAGAAGATCAAAACGATGAACATTAAAATGATAACCAACTCAAAACTATCAACGACAGAGTCTAAAAAAATAAAAACAAAAATAAACTAAACAAACAACCAGAATAGGATCAGAATCATAGGTATGGAGGATTATTAGCTGGGAGGGGCAAGGCGGAAGAATGGGGAAATAGTACAGGGATTAAGAAGCATCATTGTTAGGTACAATACAGGGTCAAGTTAAAATAATATTGGAAACAGTGAAGTCAAAGAACTTGTATGCACAACCCATAGACATGAACTATGGGAGATGGGATAGCGCGAGGAAATGGGGGTACTGGGTGGAGGGTAGCAAAGGGAAAAGAAGTTAGGACAACTATAATGGCATAATCAATAAAATATACTTAAAAAAGAAGCCCTGGCTGGTGTGTCCCAGTGGATTGAGTGCAGGCCTGTTAACCAAAAGGTCAACGGTTTGATTCCCAGTCAGGGCACATGCCTGGATTGTAGGCCAAACCCCTAGTTGAGGGCTTTTGAGAGGCAACTAATTGATGTTTCTCTCCCTCTCTTACTTCCTTCTTCCACCTTTCTAAAGATATGCAAATAAAACATTTTTAATGGAGAAATTTGGACAGACACAGGGAGAATGCTGTGTGAAGACACAGAGATGCACACATACAGAAGGAAGACAGCCATGTGACAATCAACACAGGATAGTAGTTATACAGGCACAAGCCAAGCAATGCTGGAAGAAGCAAGGAAGGATATCTAGAAGATACTCCTCTAGAGCCTTTGGAGGAAGGGTGGCCTTGCTGATACCTTTATTTCAGATGAACTGTGAGCAATGAATTTTGTTGTTTTCAATGATCCAGGTTACAATTCTTTGTTATGGCAACCCTAGGAAATTAATACAGTGATAGAGTCATCCACAGAGCTGTCCTTAGGGATTTGAACTAAACATCCTGAGAAAACAATTGGAGGGCACTACTCTGCCCTGGATTAAGAGTGTGATCACCCAGCTAGGACTGCTGTAGGTTAAATAGAGTGTGGAGAGCAAGTGTAGAAGTTGAGAGACAGAGACAGAGACAGTTAGGAGGCCTCTGTAACAGTCATGAATTCATGAGACATGGAAGAAGGTTAAATGGACAGAATTTGGTGCTTTATATGGCAAAATAAAATGAAGGTGTCAAGGGTTACCTGCAGTTTTGGGCTTGAGGATCTGGTGATAGCAAAGGTAAAGAGAGCCATGTTTTTTTTGTTTTGTTTTGTTTTGTATTTTTTTGTTTGTTTGTTTGTTTTTTTGGGGGGGGGTTGTTTTGTTTTTCTGCTAATCTCACCAAAAAAAAAATTAATTGTATTCTTAAAACTTTGAGGGCATTTTCCTCTCATTTAATGGTTAAATTAAAAATTAAAAATGTTTTCTCATTATAGAAGATATTACTCATAGAGAATGACAAATAGAAAAAAACATCTAAGGTCAGATCAGCTTTCTCTCTGTAATCCTTTTGCCCCGTTTGCATTTCTGAAAGGAGGCCAGTCAGGATGGTTGTGAGGCAGAATTTTAAGATCTCTAATTACCTACACCCTTGTATAATCCTCTCCCTTTGAGAGTGTGTGGATTAGACCTAATCTGGTGATCCCTTTAAAGTGAGTCTAGAAGACAGAGATAGAAGTTAGAGATAGAAGTCAGAGCCTTCTTCTTGGCCTTCAAGAGGCAAGCTGTTACCACTCCTGCTACAAAAAGAACTGAATTTGCCTAATAACCACATGAGTCTGGAAGAGACCCTGAGCCTCAGATATGACCCAGTTAACACCTTGATTGCAGCCTAGTGAGACCCTGAGTGGAGGACACAGCCAAGCTGTACTGAACCCCTGACTCATGGAAACTGAGATAATAAATGAGTATAGTTTAAAGCCTCTAAGTTTGTGGGACTTTGTTCTGTAGCAACAATAATTAATAACAGTAGTGTTCCGGACTTGCCTCAGCCAGATTAAAATTTGGATTCAACCCTTCCTTATCTTCTTCATATTCACATTATCTCCTCCCATGAAATGTGCTAGATCTGGTTGAGGTGGTAACCAGATCTTTTCCATTCTTCTTGCTTTGGCTGGCAAGTGTGGGTTTGGGTGTTAGAGAGGGGTGTTGTGTGACAAAGATCACCAAGGAGAGAAACAGCTTGTCATTCTGGGTTCAAGTAAGTGAAGAAAGAAAAAATGGTTCACTTTTTTGAAAAGGATAGCTTCCAGCTGCGGACTTTGTGGCTTCAAGGTAAAATGAGGAAACTTCTAAAGTACCCATGAGCCTGAGGACTGGGAATTACTGTTTGAGTGTAGGCAATGCTCTACATGTGGAGCCCAGATTTGAGTCTCTTGTCAAACTCTCCTGGTATCTTGGTCTGTTTTTACCAGGAAGAACCTGAAATGATATGCAAGTGGTTCATTTTAAAGGTGACCCCAGCAAACAAGAGTGAAGAATCTAGGAGAGTGAGAGGGGGAAAGAGCAAGCCAACATAAGAGTGCTTTATCAAGGTTTTATCACCATCAGGAATTTGATTTGTGCAGGCACTTCTGTGAAGCGTACAGGATATTTCCTGGAAGAGTCCAGTGGGGAGCTTAGTGATAGGGCATTTATCCATTGACTGCTGCTCCCAAGGGGGTTAACTCCCCCACACTTCCCTGCTATTCCTGCAGGTTTCCACAACTTCAGAGATAACAATGTGGTAGAAAAGTAGACATATAAAGTGGAAGGGAGCCTGCATTCACAGAAACTGGCTTCAATAGCCTCACAGAAATCAAACGTGGGCCATGGGGATGTGACACAGGGCACAGAAAGCATTTGCTACATATGAGACTGTGAAGGAAACACTGACAGCTGAGTGAGCAGTGCTCCCTCAAGAATCTCGTTACTGAAAGCTCTAGACCATTCCCTTTTCTTCCCAACTATGCATGCACAAAATTCACAACTTTAAGCATTTTACAGAACTCCTGAATCCAGTCAGGGATTGCTGAGGTTCCAAAGCCCTAAGCTAGAAAGAAAGTGGGATTTATTTTCATGTTTTGCTGCTAAAGAGGCTATCTTGATGCCTTCAAATTCTAACCAACTTGTTTTGTGAAGGCTGGCAGGGGTTGCCTCTGGAAAAACAGATTCCACTAAGAAGGCATTCTGACAACAGTGCATGGCTACTTTAGTTCAGAGAGAGCTCTGATTGTGGCCAGAGAAATTGTTTTGCCATGTTTCTCAGAGGTAGAGAGTTCAACACAGCCTTAGCAGGAAGTAGAATCCAGATCAAATGGTTCTAGAGCAGCTATTTTGAACCTTTTCCATTTCATAGCACATGTAAACTAATTAAAATTCTGAGGCACACCAAAAATATGCTTTTTGCCAATCTGACAAAAATAAGTATACTTAAAAAAATCAGTGGGTAAGAGATACATTGATTGGTTGCCTCTCACATGCCCCCAGCTGTGGACCTGGCCTGCAACCCAAGCACATACTGTGACTGGGTATTCAACCAGCAACTTTTCAATCCATTGCTCTAGACTAGGAATGGCTGAACTGGCAACTTTTTAGTTCTAGACCAGTACTCAATCCACTGTCATACCAGCCAGGGCAAAAAATTGGTATACTTTTGATTCGTTCACACCAGGTGGCTATTGTTATGTTGGCTGTTGTCACTTTTTTATTTGACAATCTAAGGGAAAAGAGGTCAGTGCCCCTGACTAAAAAGTCAGGTATTGCATGCTTTAAAGATTCTTGTGGCACACTGGTTGAAAATTGCTGCTCTGGTGACTTTAATGCAAGAAAACACAGAGAAATGGGAAGAATTGCAGAAATCAACAAGGAATGTTGAGACACCCAGAAACTAACAGCAGGAAACAGAATGAGAACCAGTGAAATAATCAGTTATTTGTAGCCAGTAGGACCTGAACCCACAAAGGGGCCACAGGGAAAGGGAAATCCAATACAAGATTATCTTTTTCCTATTGATGCTGTAACAAATTACCACAATTTAGTGGCTTAAAACAACACAAATTTACTATCTTACAGTTCTCGGGTCTGAAATGAGTCTTACAGGGCTAAAATCAAAGGTGTCAGAAGGGCTGCGTTTCCTCAAGAAACTCCAAGGGACGATCTGTTTCCTGGCCTTTTCCATCTTTTAGAAGCAGCCCACATTCTCTGCCTCATGGCCCCTTCTTTGCATCACTCCAATCTCTGCTTCTGTCCTCACATCTATTACTGATTCTGAACCTCCTGCCTCTCTTTCATAAGGACATTAGTAGTTACATTGGGCCCACTCAGATAACCCAGGAAAATCTCAAGATTCTTAACCACATCTACAAAGTCCCTCCCTTTTGCTAATATAAATTAATATGTTCACAGGGTCTGGTGATTAGCACATAAACATCTTTGGAGAGCCATTATTCTGCTTACCACAGCTATAGTTGAATGGCATAGACTCTGCCAAAGACATGAAACCAAAGAGGAAGAAAAGACTCTGAACTTTCTCTCCTCCCACATTCCAGATCTCCTGCCAATGCTTCCAATTTCAGAATTTAGTAAAAATCAGTTGACAAGGGAGCCAGGAGATTCAAGCCCCAAGAGTAAGAAGAGTGGACAATCGAGAGGTGTTAGGTTGGGTAAGATAGATATGAAGAAGAATTAATATAGTGATTATAGCTTAGTGGGGATGAGATTCACTTTGGACTTCAGCTCATGGTCTACTCTGGTAAATAAAGGCCTTGAGGACTCTTGTCTCAGTTCCTATCTATGCTTTCTTGATGAAGGCTAGCCAGAGCAATAACCCTGACCTCCTTCAGCCAGAGTCAACAGTATATTAAAATCTTTGAGTTAGTTTCCACTTACACCAATCCTTCCTGTTTCAGAATTCATCTTGGGTCTCATCTTCTCGGGGAACTAGTCTTTGGTGGCTTTAGCCAATAATGATCTGTTCTTGCTTTGATTATCCATTTATTCAACCAAAATTTGTTGATCATTTGCTTTTATACCAAGCACTGTGTTAGGCACTTTGGAGTACTGAGTTGAATGACATTGTCACTACCTCCAGGAAACCCATAATATAATAAAGAAGAAAATAAACATAAATAGTCGTCAGAGAAGGCTAAATGAAAGAAACAGCACATGAAGAAGATCCCAAAGAATGTGTTGAATTTGTATGACAAAAGTGGAAGTGAAAAACATCCTTGGGTAAGGACATGTCATATGCAAAGCTATGTGGTTGTGAAAAGTTCTTGGGATGCCCAGGGAAGAGTGGACAGTTAAAGAGGTTTGAACTCAGGGAATGTTGGGCAGCATTATGAGTTCTAGGTCTGAAAATGCAGGTTTGGGCCAGATAAAGAAGGACTTTGCATGCAAGCTAAGGGCTTATGATGTTTTCCTATCTATAACCAAAATGATACACATTTTCAGGCAGGAAAATTAATGATTAGATGTTCATTTCAGCAAACTGAGGCAGGGAGACTAGGTGCAAGGCTATTATAGAAGTCTTGGTCAGTTGGTTTCAAATTTTGTCCCTAGAGCCTACAATTCCACTTGACAGTAGTAGATTTAGAGTATGATGTGGGGGACACTTTCATCTTTATTCAAATCAACAGTTTTCATTAGTCTGCAAAAATCTTTTTTGTAAAATTGCACTTTAAGGAACAGTTTTGCTCTGAGATTGTTAGGTCCCACTGTGATAGGAGAGATAGAATGAAGGTCTTGGCTAAAGGTGCCAGTGAGGTTGGCAAGCAAGCAGAGATTGGATCTGAGCCCTGCTTCTGAGGTTGACTGTTGGCAGGCTGGACATGGGGACATGAAAGAGAGAAGTTGAACATGTTGGGGGTTTTGGCCCTGGTTGATTAGTCCTGACTTTGGGGGAAGGAGTTTGTTTAAATCTGGCACTGGAACCTTTGTTTCCATAGGTATGGGTATTGTGAAATATATCCTGTGCATTTGGCTCACTGAAGGTCAAAGGGGCCAGATACTTCTGGTAAATGCCTTGGTGTTATGGAAACTAGATCATTCATTCATTTGATAAACATAATTTGAGCACTGCTAGGGGCTGAGAATTTAAAAATAGGTCAGACACAGTCCTTGGCTCTAAAAGGAGTCACAGCCTGGTTTATTATGGTTTGCAGCAAAGAAGCAAGCAGGGGAGGGAGGTTGTGAGTGCCTATGAAAAGAACTACAGCCACAGAGATCCTGGTTGCCAGGGGTGAAGTCACCCACTCCCATGGTGTGGTGTTCCCAGTCATCCCCATTTCCCGCGCTACAACAGTGGCAGGTCTCAGCATCCTACCACAATAAGGAGGGCTGGGAAGAAGCCAAGCTCTGTCTTTGCTCCAGTCAGGGAATGTGCTTGCTCAGCTGGGATTCAAACTCAAGACAATTGTGAGCTTGTGGGGAGTTTAGTGGGGAGATTCAAGACAGGTGTCTCTATGCTTTCCTTTTAGCCTTTGAGAGTCACTCTAAAATGTTGGTTTCAAGTTAATCAGCATTTTCAAACTTGTCTTTACTTGAGAAAATAGAAAAGAGGAAGAATGAAATGTGTAGATTTTTGTTATAGACTCAGATGACCAATGAGAACGACCTAAAATTTTAAAGTAACACAATCTAAATGGCAGATACTCAATCACATGGAAGGTCCTGAGGCAAGTGAGAAGGGCTATTTAGCAAACCGAGCAAAGTTTTTGTAAGCAGCAGACCAAAAGTCTTACAAAGAACCTGGAAACATTGCATAATTGAGCTGTCATTTGACCACCTCACCCCGTTTAGCACATATCTCTTCACACCAAAAATGATTTGAAGGCTGCATGCTTTTGGATTGCCCTGGTGAAGATTTCGTTTCCAGCTGAAGAAAATCCATGTCAGAAAATCATCCTTCAGCATTCTCAGAGGATTAAAAAAAAAAAAAAAAAAAAGAATTGCTACTAAAAGACCCAATTTTAGATTTTCAAAATATATGTGCAAATAGATATTAAAAATGATGGGAATGATATAATTGAGATATGATAAATTGTAATATATGAATTGAGGGTTTATAAGGATTTCTATTTCCTTTTTAAGCCTTATCATTTTCTTGACAATTAACATTTTTGTGATTATAAAATGTTTTTTTTAAAAAAAACTTATAAACTCAGTTTCCTTACCTGTAAAAAGGGATAATCATGCTTCACAAAGATTCATAAGAATTTGATGGCATAATGGATACATATACTGATCTTGTCATAGATCCTGAAACATGGGAGATAGCCAATGGATTGGTAACTATGCTGTGATAGCATCAATATATGTTATGTATTTTTAAATTACCTTGTTTTAAAATTTTTTGTATTTTTTTTTGTATTTTTCATTACTATTTAGACCCCTTAAATTATGTTGTATTTTAAATGAAAGCATGGAGCACAAGTTTTACACAAACATGGCAGGATAACATATTAAGGTATTAATTTGCAGTTTGATCTTGCTGTTTAGATGTTTTTCCTTCTCCTCAGTCCTCACAGGATGGGGCAGGGTAGTCCTTTGTTTCAGGAACTCCTTTGTTCCATTCACTCCCTGTGGAATGGTTAAAAACTAGAATTGTGGGTTCCAGGACATAGGTTAAGAAGTGCAACTCCAGTCTCATGCTTTACAAAAATCCAGAGCCATTAAAATGACTTCTGCTGACAAAATGTGCATTTGGGCATGTGTATGTGGGTGTGTGGTATGTGAGGAAATGGAGGAGAAAATTGGGAGTTCAAGGATTTTGAGAAGGAAAAATCTCCCTTAAGAGGGAGGAGGTGACCCTGACTGGATAGCTCAATTGGTTGGAGTGGCACCCTGATACACCAAGGTTGTGGGTTTGATCCTTGCTCAGGGCACATACAAGAATCAAACAATGAATGCATAAATAATTGGAACAGCAAATTCTCTCTCTCTCTCTCTCTCTCTCTCCCTCCCTCCCTCCCTCCCTTCCTCTTGTCAATAAATAAAACATAAAAAAATTAAAAAGAGGGAGGAGGAGTTAGACTGTTTGAAAATCTTTGAGGGAAAGGATTGAGTTCTCACAGGTCCTGCTGGCAATGTGGAACTTGAACCCTGTTCTTCCCATGCATGGTGACTAAGTAGAGTCAAGTATGATGTCTGTAATTCACTCTAAATAATTTCAGCATACACCTTGTGGTTTTATGTATGTGATAACTTAAGCTACAACTTTAGGGGCCATAACTGCTTATTTGGAAATTTCGTACTCCAAGAGCTTTCAGCTGACTTTAGGTCAGAAAGGCCACCTTCTAGAGGTGTCATTGCTAGTGTTCCATTCAACAATTGAGACTTTTCTAGTCTATAGTGAGTATCGGAAATGGGTTTTCATTGATGCAATTAGTGACATTAGGTAGAGGGTAGAATGCCAGAAAGGTGTTCTCTTTCTACCTGTTGCTGATGCTGTAGGCATGTCATCTGTGTTCCCTCATTCTTACACTTTAAGCACACCATCTTACTGCCAAGTGCCAGCAAATGCATTGCCCAGCTTATAAGCTTTCTCTTGTGACTGGAGCCTACTTTGTTTCCTGTGTCACTGGACCAAAGTGTCAGGAAAGTAATTTATCTTGAGTATCCCTCAATTGATAATTAACTAGAGTTAATACATAAATTCCACAGCTCCCTTTCCTGGCAGATGAAGTAACTCTGAGGACTGTGATCTACATAGGCTCCAAATATTTTCCCTGAACATTTAAGCTTTAGTTACCCACAGTGGTAACTGGTTGGACAATATACCTTTCACTGACTGGCCTTTCTTACCAAGGCTTATTTATCCATAATCCTAATGGTGGTTTCGTTATTTCTTAAATGGACTACCTGGTTTGTGGGAGAGCCCAAAGGGAAGCATGAACAGACCATAAGAAACTAGTAAAGCCAGTAGCCCACATCCATAGGCAGCTCTAGACTCAAGCTCTAAGTGATCTTGTACCCAACCTTGAACAGGAGAGATTTGATTATATGATTTAAGAATCTCACCTCTGGAATTTTGAGATTTGCCTCAAGTAAAACAGCAATGTGGTGGTTTGAACACCTGAAAGGACAGACACCAAGGGCTTCCAAGCTTATAGGTTTTATGAACTGTTCTTGTGTTTTCCTTTCTTAAAAAAGTTAACAAATGTCCATATAAATAGCAAAATTAGTTTAGAGATTTGCCTTCTGTTGGTGAGGTTATAAGAATGGCTGCTTCTGCTTAAGATGTTGGCATAGGTAAACATGGCTCATTTCCTCACACAATCCCATCAAAATTACAACAAAATTGAGAACAATCATCACTCAGAACCATCAGAAATTGACTCTGACAACTACAGAATTAAAGAAACCACATCCATAAAGATGGGTAGGAGGGGTGAAGACATGGAAGGGGTTGTTCCCATCCACATCCACGTGTGGTGGATAAAAATTCAGTAGGGATATCTTGGGATCGAAGAGTCTTGGCTCCACACAAGCCTCCCCAATCCAGGGTTCCAGTGCCAGGAAGATAAATCCCTATAACTTCTGGCTGCAAAAACCAGTGGGGATTGAGTTGGTGGAAAAAACTTCCAGAGTCCCAAGCAGTTCCTATTAAAAAATTCACACATGGACTTTCTCAGACTCACTCCCTCTGATCTTCAGAACCAGGGTAGCAGCTTGAAAGGCACCAGTGGCATACTGGGAGACACTGAGGTGTCTGGCATCAAGGCAAAAGCTGGGAGACAGCTTTCTCCCAGACAGAAGGCAGACAGGGATCATTGTCCCTTTTCTGAACCTTCCTCCAACAGAGCCAGAGAACCAGCAGGTGGGTGCCATATCTAAGACTCCATCAACTTGGCTAACACTGTTTGCCCCAACCTAGAGATCCTCTGAGCGACTCCTTACCACCCAACTTATAGGACCACCCAAACTGTTAACTGTGACATTTCCATATGAATCGCTTGTCTTGGCTCATGCATCACAACTTTTTAAACCCTCTGAAATAAGCAACAGCTGGCCTCAGTGAGCCCCAGCCCCTGAACCTCTTGCTAAGTGGTCCTAGGCCTGGCACTAGCAACAGCCAGTGTAGATTCACAGGTTGGCTTCATCTTGGAATCTCCAAGCCCAGCATAAGTAGAAGCCATTTCAGATTGCTTTATAGCTCATGCAGGGGAGCCAGGAAAACATAGGCTGGGGCTGACCATGGCCTGCACCATCTGGGAAATCCCAAAGCCTGCACATCCAGTGAACAGCTACAGACCATGTTGGAGCACCATCACCCTGTTCCTGCACAGCTGAAACTCCATGGAGGGTGGAGGTTGGTGGTCAGTGGTCACAGCCAGTCCCTGTAGCTGAATAGCCTGGGTAAATCCCTTCCATTGCCTTATCAACAGCAATCAAGGCTCAAGTACAAGAGGAGGGTGTACTCAGCCCACATGAAGGGTCACCTCGAGTAACCAGCTTGAGTGACAGGGAAGGCTGTACCACTGGATCCCATAGGACACCTACTACATTAGGCCATACTACCAACAGGGAGTAGTAGCAACTTTACCTAAGACGTAGAAACAAACACAGGGAGGCTGTCAAAATGAGGAAACAAATAAATGTGGCTCAAATGAAAGAACAGATCAAAACTTCAGAAAAAGAGTTAAAATGGAGATGAGCAATCTATCAGATGCAGAGTTCAAAACACTGGTTATAGGGGTGCTCAAGGAATTTAATGAGGACCTCAACAGCATGAAAAGTCAGAAAAAAGGATGTACTAATTGAAATGAAGAACAATTTACAGGGAAACAACAGTAGAGTGAATGAAGCCAAGAATCAGAAGCAAAAACCAATCAATCAGAATAGAAGAGGAAATAAGAATTTAAAAATATGAGGCCCTGGCTGGTAGCACAGTGGATAAGGTGCCGGCCTGCGAACCCAAAGGTTGCAGGTTTGATTCCCAAGCCAGGGCACATAACCAGGTTGCAAACCAGGTCTCCAGTCAGGTCTGTGGCTGGAGGCAGGTGAAACGCAACCATACATTGATGTCTCTCTCCCTCCCTGCCTCTCTCCCTTCCCCTCTTTCTAAAAATAATGAAATAAAATCTTAAAAAAAAATGAGGATAGTGTAAGCAGCTTCTGGGACAACTTGAAGCATTCCAACATTCACATCATAGGGGTACCAAAAGGAGAAGAGAAAGAGCAAGAAATTGGAAGACTATTTGAAGAAAAAAACCATAATGAAAGAAAACTTCCCTAATTTGGGGAAGTAAATAGACATGCAAGTCCAGGAAGCACTGAGAGTCCCAAACAAGATGGACACAAACAGGCCCATTCCAAGACATTGTAATTAAAAATGCCAAAGGTTAAAGATGAAGAGAGAATCTTAAAAGCAGTTACCTATTTAAAGGGGAATTCCCATAAAGCTATCAGCTGATTTCTCAAAAGAAACTTTGCAGGCTAAAAGGGATTGGCAAGAAATACTGAAAGTCATGAAAAGCAGGTGCCTAAAGTCTAGATTGCTCTACCTAGCAAAGCTATTGTTTAGAATTGAAGGGCAGATGAAGAACTTCCCAGACAAGAAAAAATAAATGAGTTCATCATCACCAAACCATTATTATATGAAATGTTAAAGGGACTTATTTAAGAATAACATCAAAACTATGAACAATAAAATGGCAATAAATACATATCTATCAACAATTAAATCTAAAAAACAAACTAAACAAACAAGAACAGAGACAGAATCATGGGTACAGAGAGCATTTTGATGATTTCCAGATGAGAGGTCATATGAGGAAATGTGTGAAGAAGTGAAGGAATTACAAGGTACAGATATGTAGTTACAGAATAGCCATGGGATGTAAAGTACAGTATAGGAAATGGAGCTGCCAAAGAACTTATATGCGTAACCCATGAACGTGAACAAAGGTGTGGGGATTGCCTGAGGGAAGTGCAGGGTGCTGGGTGGAGAGGGGCAAAGAGGAAAATTGGGACAACTGTAATAGCATAATCAATTATATATATACATATAGAATAGCTAATGCTTCTCTGTCTAAAATTTTCTGGTGGCTACAATTGCATACCAAGAAGAACCAAAGAGCATCTGTGAGTGCTGGTATAGATTGCTTTGGTATTACTTTGGCAAGGGGGCATGTGGCATTAATAGTAACTGAGATTGAATTTTCTACTAGTTCAGAGCAGATTAGGTTGAATTTAGGAAAATAAAGATATATCTCACTTTTTACACCAGATTTGTAAATGAAAACTCGTACTTACATACACAGAAAAGTTACATTGTTTATGCTTTTCTAGTTAACCAAACCTATATTGTGTCCTGAGTCACTAGATTTTCTAACAAGTTCATTGATTTAACCTGTTCTCAAATTCTTACCACTTCCATTACCTCCATGCAAGACTAAGTAGTCTGCCATTGTGTCTGGAACTCTATCATACCTTCTAACTGATTCCCTCTTATCATTCATTCTTGTAACCCTCTACCCCATAATCTATTCTCCTCAATTAAACCAAAGTGATCTTTCAAAATCTCAGCTCTGAGTATATGACAATCACTGTCAGTATCCATTTGTACTGCTAAAAAGAGAATGCCACAGACTGAATGTCTTATAAATGACAGGCATTTATTTCTCAGTTCTAGAGACTTGAAAGCCCAAGATTGAGGTACTGGCAGATTTGCTGTCTGGTGAGATCCTGCATCCTGGTTCATAGATGGTTGCCATTTTGTTGTGTCCTCACATGGTAGAAGGAGGTCTCTCATGCCTCTCACATAAAAGCATTAATCCCAGTCATGAGCTCCGCACCCTTATGACCTATCAACCTCCTAAAGGTTTCACTTCCTAATTCCATCACCTTGGGGTTAATATTTCAATATAATAAATTTTGAAAAGGCATTAACATTCAGCCTAAAGCATCCTCCAATGTCTTCTCCTTGCTATGAGGGAAATCCTTAGAACCAAATCCCATGTTTTATGATGTGGCCCCCATTGACTCTCCTGGACATCTCTCAGCACCCTACCTGGCCTCCTCTAGCCCTTAGACATATCACCTATCTTCCATATCAAAAATTTGGTATAGACCTTATGACTTCTGGATTTTTTTGCCTGAGCTATCCCCCTTGTCTGAAACAATTTCATCTGCCTCTAGTTACTCTCACTCTTACTTCAGTTATCAGCCTCAGGAAAATCATCCCTGGTACATCACCATCCCAACTGGGATCAGGATTTATGGTCACTATATTGGGGTGAAAAAAATGGCCTCTCAAAACATGCTTGCATCCTAATCCATGGAGCATCTAAATATACCTTATATGGCAAAGAGTTTTTAGGTGTGATTAAATTAAGGATGCTGAAATAGGAGCTTATCTGGGATTATCTAGGTGGGCCTTAAATGTAATCATAGGTATCTTTGTAAGAGAGAGCCAGAGGAAGATTTGTTATACACACAGAGGAGAAGGCAATATGAAGACAGAACAGAGATATTTGAAGATACTGGCCTTGAAAATTAGAATAATGTGGTTACAAGCCAAGGAGTGCCAACAGCCACCAGAAACTAGAAGAAGCAATGAATGGATTCTCCCTAGATCCTCCACAGGGACCATGGACCAGCAATGCTCATTTTAGACTTTTGGACTTTAGAACTGAAAAGGAATAAATTTCTGTTATTTTGAGCCACTAAGTTTGTGGTAATCTGTTACAGCAATCTCAGGAAACTAATATATTCACATAGCAGCCATTACAGTTTATTGTTATATATATTTGTTCTATCATTTGGCTTATGTCTGTGTTCCAGACCAAGGGTTCTTAACCTGGATCCATGGACTACAGAATCCAGAAGATCCATTAATTTGGTAAAGAAAAAAATCTCAAATTTATTTCACTAAATCTTACTAAATGTTAGCTTCTCCTTTTTTTAGGTATGTTGATGATAAACCACAGTAGTATTGGCTGTACCTGTGATTTCTCATGAACAGAAATTACAGATATTTTCATAATATAGTTTTTGGAAATATCTCAACATGTTATATTGACTCATCTCTACCTCAAAATTTATTAGACTCACACCTAAGATGTTAATGCACTATTTAATGCATGAATAAATAAACATATCAGAAATGTGGTTTTAAAATATTTTGGTAACTAATGCAATATAATTAGTTTTCTTCATGGCATATATATTTTATATTTTACGTACTTTAAAACATTACCTTGAGAAAGGGTTTCTAGAACTCTTCAGATCTGAAAAGGGTCTGTAGCATGAAAAAGATTAAGACCCTTGTATTGGATTCCATCTCCAGAAAAATTGAGATCATGTTTGTTTTGCTCACCATTATATTCTGACCATCTGAAAGAGTACCTGCCATATAAAATGGACTTGATAAATATTTATTGGATCAATAAATGAGTTAATGAATGAATAATTAGAAACCTATAAAAATAGGATAGAGAAAAGAAATTCAACACCAAGAACTGTTTTGTACCAAGAAGTCAACACACAAGGAAGAATAATCTAGAAATCCCACAAAGAAACTTTTTTAGTACTTCAGCCAGAAGGACACATCAGTTTGCTTGTTTTGAAGAAATGTATCCTCTTTGACCAATCCAGTAATTGTTCATGGACCTGGAAAAGGAAAAAAAAATGAGCCAAGTCAGTATTTGCTTGTTTAAAGAAGTTTATTCTCTTTGACCAATCTAGTAATTGTTCATAGACCTGGAAAAGGGAAAAAAATTAGCCAATTCAGCCAGTGTTCCAATTATTGCTGCATAGCAAAGAACCCCAAACTCAATGACATAAACAACAACCATTTTGTTGTGCTTATGAATTCTGTTGGTTAGGATTTCAAACAGATCACATCAAGGATGGCTTATCCATGCACTATAATGTCTCTGTTCTGCAATATGCCTCAGGTAAGAAGTCTTGAATGGCTGGGCGAATCCATGGCTGGGGTCTGGAATCACGTGAAGGCTTCTTCACTTACATGTTTGGTGCCGGGGCTGAGATGATATATGGCATCCTCTTGTAGCTTGGGCTTCCCTCATTAGGACAGCTAGGTTCTGAAAGGAAGTGTCCTGAGAGAAAGTATTCAGAGAATAAATATTTCAAGAGACATAGAGAAAGTTGCATGGAATTTTATGACCAAACATCAGAAGTCACATACATTACATACTTCCACCATACTCTGGCAAAACAAGGATGCCCAGATTCAAGAGTAGGGAACCCAGGCTCTCATCGCTAAGTAAGAAGGGTATCAAAGAATTTAAAGATTTATTTTTTTTACAAACCTCCACAGCAAATTGGGATGATAAAAGATGTCAAAGGTAAATCATCCAAGTATTTGAAATCCTATAGGAACTTCCCTTGAATGAGCTGGATGAACCTTCAGCGAATGCAGATGAAGCTCCAGATGTTTGATACAGACTCAGTTCAGGAATGATTCATGTGATTGTTGCTGCTACATATACAGGAAGAAATGGAAGGGAAGAGAGATGAAATATTAATCTATGGGGGCCTGTCTTTTCATGGGGGTTTATAAATTATACAAAGCAAGTCACTGGTTCTAAGTGGATTAGCTGCCCATCATGTAAGAAAGGTCATGGCCCATGCTCTAGTTAAGGAAGATTGTTTCCCTCCAGTTTAAATGATAATATAACTAGAAAAACTTTGAACTCAAATGCAAGTAGGTAAGCTAAACTGAAATTTCTTATCATGAAGCAAAATCAATTTCCTTTCTTTGAGGAAAAGCAAGTTTCTTAAACTCTAAAAGAAAGAAAGAAGTGAAAAATAAACCAAAGTTTTAGTTAGTTACCATCCATCAAATTTAAAATTAACTAGCTTTCTTCTAAGAGCCTGCCTGGATGCAATGACTTCATAGTGGTCCATCCAGATCTTTGAAAATTATTAGATGATTATCATAATGACATTAGCATAATAATGATTTTCATAATTATGTGATTATATATGGTATTTGAAGAGTTTTTTAATTTTAGAGGAATCTTAACAGCTATTATCTCATTTTATGTTCATAATCATAGTATAAGATTGGAAGAACTAGTAAATTCATCTTACAGATAAAGAAAATGAGGCACTAAGAGGCTTAACAAATTGTCCTTGTTAGTCAACAACATCTTAGCAGACTAGACCCTAGAATCAACACTCCCAGCCTAGCTCCCAGTTGACTAGATTATAATAATCATGCAATTGCTTCTATGGTCCTCTATACTAGTGATGTGCATGGCTCTCCCCAGACACAAAATCCTAGACATTACAGAACAAAGGGTCAGAAAGAGAAGAGAATTCCTCCGTAGTCAGCTTGTCTCTAGGCATACACTAGATTTTTTAGGACCTGTGACTCTTCAGAGTTGCTTTGAACTATAATAAAAAGGCACCAAGGAAGCATTCTTCAGATGCCTCCCTGAACATTGTCCTTTGCAACAACAATTAACCTGGGATCAACTCCCTCTTCTTTAAGCTCATAATTTAGTTGCTGGTGCCATACAGTCAACTTGTGGGGCACCTCAGTCCTTATCTCCCCCTACCCTCCATGTCTAACTTATCAAGTCCTCTCTAGTGTTCATAGACAAAAACAAAGCTACCACCTCTGATTTGTAGTGTTTTCCAATTTCTGTAGTGTAAATACCTTCAATGCTGTTGATTTCAAACTACCAATGCGATGTCACTAAACATAAAGTTGGAGAAGAGATGCACACGGTCAACTCTTGCAAGCGAGTTCATCCAGTTCCACCACATCACTGACTCATCCTTCCTCTCCTCTAAATCCTTACAATTATTTAGTGATTTTAGTTCCCATTCAATCACTTTCCAAGAAAACTCACACAATATCTTTCCAGGTATCCTTTCTATAGTTTTGTAATCCCACCACACCTACACATTGTCCTTCAACTTACCATTCAGCAGTCAGAGGAACTTCCTAAAACCATACACCTGATCTTGTCACTCTGATCTTGTCACCCTGCTGCTTGAGGCCCTTTGCCCAGTTCAAATCTTGAGATTCACAGGAAGGTATACAAGTTCCTTCAAGTTCTAGGGCAGTGATTCTCAATGCTGGCTGCATCTTAGAATCACCTTAGAATCACCTTTGAATCACCTGAGGATTCTGTCTTTATTTAATTTTTGAATATTTTGTTCATCATGAAGTTTTTGCATTAATTTTAATTTTTAATTTTTGTATTCAAATATTACTTATTTTTATTACTGGGTTTTTTGGTATCTCCTTAAATTTTTTTTTTATCCAAGGCAATTACCTCATTCTTTAACCCTAGTCTCTCCCATATCACCTGGAGAATTAAAAAATAATTTTGTATCAATGAAGCAACCCACATTTACTACAATTGAATCTCGAGAAGTGGGAACAAGGCACCAGTATTTTTAAAGCTCCCTGGTTGGTTCTAATTCCACTTTGAAAACCACTGATGTAGCTTACTTGACTTCTTGGCTTCATCTCTTGCCACGTTCCCCAACATTTTGTAATCTAGCAATATTCCACTGCTTGTAGATTCTGGACCACACCATGCAGCTTCATACCTCCAAGATTTGCATTTGCTGTCTTCTCTACTTACAGTGTTCTTGCTCCCTTTGCTACTTACAAAAACATTATTTTTTATTCCAAACATTCTCTAAGACTCTTTCCTGTGTTATTCTACCCTGAATTGTTAATCACCCACTCACCGTATCAGTCATCTATTGCTTCCAAACAAAATTATCAAAAAATTAACTGCTTAAAGCAACAGGCATTTGTTATGTCCTGATAGTCTGTAGGTCAGGAGTCTGGGTGAATCTTAACTGGGTTCTCTGCTTCAAAGCCTTTTGTAAGGCTGCAACGAAGATGTTAGCCAGGCCAGGAGGCACAACTGAAAGCTCATCTCTCTCCCCTTCCCCTTCAGTCTTTCTTAAGGTGAGAGTTTACTGACAGCCATTTACCTTTTCTTTTTTTCAGCTCCATTCCTGCCTTTCTGTGTTCTGTTCTGCCGCTCAAGGTTGGAACCCTGCAAAAACAAATTCCAAAATTCCTTTGCCAGCTGGCTTCCAGGCAGATTCTTCTAGGAAAGAAGTGGTAGGTGACTGGAGAAGTGAGAAGGAGATAGAAGTCATTTCCCTTTTCACTATTTATAGTGGCCTTTTTACCAGCAGTGGGTGGTCCCAGGATCCAGCAACTTTGGTGATTCCAGAGGAGCCTCTGGAATTTCTGCAATGGCTCTGTTTCAGCAAATGCTCCAACAGGTCCCCTGGCTCTTGCGACATGCTTCCTGTCCTCTGTTGCTCAGCCTAGGGGTGTCTGTGATTTTCCGCAGCTAGTTATTAATCTCCGGGTTAACCTCATGTGAAGGTCGGATTGTCTGGAAGCTGACACGGACATGGAGTTTGGTGTGCAGGATGTTTATTAAGGATCAGCCTCTGTGGGAAGGAGAAGGAGTCAGCAGAATTGGGTAGAGGGAGAAGTCAAAGTGTGATGCTGATCAAGCCTTGACCAACCCCACAGGGAAACATGGAGTATGTAGGGCCCATCAGAGTTATCTGGCAGGGGTAAAAATGGTGCCCAAGAAAAGTATGGCCTTGGTTAAGTGCTCTCTGTACTTGACACCAAACCTGAAGACAGCTGACAGCTGGGAGCTGTTTTACTCCCAGCACCCTGAACATTTCCAGAAGCTGGGACAAGTCCCTTCCGGGGAGGGAGGGGGACAGTTGTGGGTGGAGCATCATGATGCCTACCAAATATCTCCCCTGCATATCCAATACTTTTGTGAACAATTCTACATATTAAGTATCCCCTGTTTTGAAATACCTTGAGTGTTTTATGCTATCTACTGAAAGCATGCTTCCAGGGCAGTTACTACTAGACAAGAGGGGCAAACAAAATCTCTTGCTGTGATGGAAGGAGAAATCTCAGAAAGAGAAAGAAGGGCCAGACATCGGATGCCAATATGCTCACTTCCCTCCCACACCTATGAGGATCAAACATAGGGGACATTGCAAGTGAGAGAACTAAAAATATCAAGATAGACCTGGAGGGCTCTAAGCATGGAGCAGGTATGTTGCCCCTTATTTCCTAGGAAAAGTTGCAAGCTCCTTAGAATGAGCCCCACATTTATCATGATACGGGCGCACTGTGGTCTCACAAAGGTGGTCATTTTAAATTGAAAGAAGGAACAGGAGGGGAGAGGAAGACACCAGAGAACCAGTCAACCCCCCATACCCCCATTAGAAGCTGTCCCAGATGCTCCACCCAGTAGAGGCTGGAAAATGTGGTTTTGATTTGGCCATATTGCCACCCCAACTAAAATAGCATTCTGTTTATTAGGAGGAAGGGGAGAATGGATACTCAGTAGGCAATTAGCAGCCTTTTCCACAGATGGTGATAATAAATTGGCAGATTTTGAGTATATTCTTTCTTGCCAAAATTAAAAGTTGACATCATTATGGCACTCCCTTTAATTTTTAAAGCATCATATTGGTCTGTGAAATCCAAAATCCAGACCCAGCGCTCATAATCATTTTGCTATATAAGCTTGGACTAAGATGCATGACTCTGATAAAAATTAGTGAATATTATAAACTCATTTAGGCTAAACTGCTGATAGAAAGACTCCAGGAGACCCACCTACAATCCACACAATCTTACCTTCTATTTCCTTCAAATGACTATGCTTTAATTGTGGCCTTTGGAGACATTTCTGCTGTCCTAGTAAGAAATCCTTAGGTCTTTTGGGCTCTCTAGCCTTCCACCCCATTTTCTGCTCCTACTGGCTCTGTCCTGTGCCCCAGTCATCTTGAGCGGCTTGCCTTTCCCAGAATCTATCCAACATCTTGCTTCCATGCACTTCCTTGGGCTGGGTCTGCTGCCAGTTATATTTCTTGCCAATCCCTTATCATCATGGGGAGAAATTGCTTTCATCTCTCCAGGCTCCACTCAAATACCACCTCATCCACAAAAGTTTCCGAGTTCCCTTCAGTTTGATATAACTCCTTGGAGCATCCAGAGAACTTTGTTGGTATTTCTATTAGAATAAGTATTATGCTTAATCCATATTATGGTTTTGGGGGTATATATCTGATTCTTTTAAGTGAGCATCTTTTCTTATTTATCATGGTAAACCTAGAACCTAAAATAGTACTGGTACATAGAAGGTACTCAATACATGTTTAATGAAATATACATACATAATAAATGCAGAATAAATAGATATTATAATTAATGAATTCAGAGGAAATGGATAAACATAAATGAGAAATGGGTAAACAGAAATAGAGAATGAATAAATGAAGAAAGAAAAATTGATAAATGAATGAACGGTCCTGCACCTCATTCTGGATGAACATCCATTGGCTAGGGTATTGACAGCCTCCAGGGTACATAACTCACAGACTCAGCAGTGCTCACACCTTCTCTTTGTCAGATTTTACCCTGACAGGAATCCTCTCTTGTCATTGCTCATTATCTTTTCTATTTTCGAGATGCCTTGTGTCCTCTTCCCCACAGATAAAGAAAAGAATCCAACTTGGCAGGCTCAGCATGACCAATGGGTAAGAGCAAACCTCAGCTGCCCACAACCAGAGGGCAGCTGAAGTGACAGCCAAGCACAGGTCTTTCTGGGGTGGGTGAAGATGGGAACAGAATGTAAAAGGGTCCAGGCAGTCTGGACCTGCTGTTAAAGTGAGGGAGGGCCTGCATCTTCCCACGTCTAGGGCAGGTGATCAGGCCACATTTCAGACAAAAAGGAAAAAAAAAAAAAGCCACCTTGGTAAAATACAAAAGCATCATGTTTTGTTAGATTTTTAAACCAAAACAACTAAATGCAGCCAACCAAGCAACCCACTAAATAAATAAGCAAACAGATAATGAAGAGCCATGTAAAACAATCCTTGATGCCTTAATTTGAAAAAGAACCTTTTATTTTTTAGAGTAAACCTCATTTTTTTCCAAGACTACATTTGTTTTCAGCAGATTTTACAGAAATATAAGGGTAGGCTACATCCCTCTGATCCTGATAATAATTGGTTTTCCCTGTTTCTCACTCTACTCCTCACCCCACCTCCTGCCTCCCTTTCCTCATGAGTCTTGCACCCCTGTCTTTCTCCCTTCCTATTCCTCCTATTGGACAAGGTCCTAATGCCATTTCCCCTTTCCCATGTGTCATTCTTTGATTAACAAGGAAGCAGCAATCACAGATCTCACACAAAAAAGACTTTGACAGCTGTGATGTCAGCCAGGAACTACATTTCCCTCCTGTGATATCAGACTGAGGGCTATAATCAGATTGAGTATTTGGGTACAGGAGACATTTCATTTCAAAGCATTTAGCAGGTGTTAACTAATCTATCTTCACTAGTGAGGCAGGTGGCTTCCCACCATCACAAAGGGTCAGGGTTCTCAGCCTCTTAGCACACACTGTGTTTCACTTTGTGAATGCAGCATGTGGGGTGGGAAGAGGGGTGGATGGAAAAACTTATCTGCCACGTTAAATTGGCATCTCCTGTGCAAGTTCTGTTTCCTAGAAAGGTGCCTCCTATTCAGATTCCAGACCTGAGCCAAACTTACTTTAGGCTTGAACTGCACAGAGGTAATTATTTCCACCTATTTCTCCTTCCAGCCAGTGGAAATGTGAAAAGTAGAAGGCATTTCTACACTTAGACTAATACAACAAAACCAAGATCTCCACCAACACTAGAATGAGGCAGGGACATGCAAATGACACAAGTCAAGGAGCAAACTGATTGGTGCTGTCTCCTAGAGATTATGATGTCAGTAGTAAGCTGAGCTCTGAGTGGCTGGGAGAAAGCATGGAGAGGAATGGTTTTGAGATCAAGATTTAGGAAAACGTGTGCGCTCCTGCATGTGTGCGTGCATGCTTGACTGTTCTCAAAGCCAATCTCAGTGTTGACCTTACCTTGCCCTTTCCTCTATGCAGAGCACCTCTAGCACATGCCAGAGACCAAGGACATCTGGTCATACAATGTTGTATACCACAATTCCATTAGGATGTCTGGAGCTATCTTCCTTGCTTTCTCTTTCCCCTAGAGTCACAGAACTTTGAAGCTGGAGAACTATTAGAGGTCACCTCAGGTCAACTTGCTCATCTTATAGATGAGAAAACTGAAGCTTAGCAAAGAGTAGTGGCTCTCAATGAAGCCATCTAGATAGACTTGGCACATAGCTCTCTTGTTAAATTCTCGGTCCTCTAGTTAAGGATGTGCCTGTAAAATGCTCCACAGTTTTGATTCCTTTCTGCTCAGCCCACTAAAATAAATTGCAAGTTTTGTGAGGGCAGTTCAAACCATTTGTTTTTTGCTTTGCCTGTACTTCCTATACCATCTTCTCAAAGACCCTTCTGAGTGGGCAGCCAGCCCTATCTGCTAGCCTCTGCTAGGGAAACCAAAATAGACACTGATTTAAGATATGCTATCTGATCATTTTCTTATAGGAATTGGGAATTAAAATAAGTATCTGCTGGGTGCAAATGAAAAGGACATGTAAGGCCCTCAAGGATGCCTGATTTTCTTTGTATACAAAAAGAAATAGAAAATGCCAGGTGCTGAGACAGAAGGGTTTAAGAGCTTGGTAGATAAAGTCAGGAAAAAAGTGGTTCACTACCTGTTTCTCAATGGATTTTATGTTCTGGTTCCTGTTCTTGTGAGCCCTGGTGCTCTTCCTGCCCTTGAGTTCTGGGAGATAACCAAAAATCCTTTCAATATGTGCTCCTTTTTAAAAAATGTATTTTTCAACTATAGTTTAGATTCAATATATTTTGTATTAGTTTTGGGTGTACAACTTAGTGGATAGGCAATCATATACTTTACAAAGTGTTCCCCTCGATATTTCAAGTATCCACCTGGTGCCATGTAGCTATTACAATCTTATTGACTATATTCCCTATGCTTTACTTTATACCCCCTTGGCTATTTTGTGACTACCAATTAGTACTTCTTAATCCCTTCACTTTTTTTCACCCAGCCCCTTAACTCCCCTCCCTTCTGGCAACCATCAGTATCTTCTCTGTATCTATGAGTCTGTTTTGGTTTTGTTTGTTCATTTATTTTGTTCTTCAGATTCCACAGGTAAGAAAATCATATGGTATTTGTCTATCTTTGTCTGACGTATTTCACTTAGCATGATACCCTCTAGGTCCGGCCATGCTGTTGCAAATGGTAAGATTTCATTTTTTGTTATGGCCAAGTGGCCAACTAATATTCATTGTATGTATGTACCAATCCAATTAAAAAGTGGGCAGAGGACCTCGATAAACACTTTTCCAAAGAGGACATGGAGATGACCAACAGACATATGAAAAGATGCTCAATGTCACTAGTAGGAAAAATTCAAATTAAAACCACAATGAGATATCACCTCACACCTGTCAGAATGGCTATCATCAATAAATAAACAAACAACAAGTGCTGGCAAGAATGTGGACAAAAGGGAACCCTTGTGCACTGTTGGTGGGAATGAAGACTGGTGCAGCCACTGTGGAAAGCAGTATGGAGTTTCCTCAAAAATTAAAAGCAGACCTGCCGTATGACCTAGCTATTACACTTTTGGGTATATATCTGAAGAAATCCAAAACATTAATTTGAATGAATATGCTCCCCCATGTTCACTATAGTGTTATTTACAATAGCCAAGCTATGGGAGCAGCTCAAATGTCCATCAGTAAATGAGTGGATAAAAAGTTGTGGACAAGTAATGTGCTCTATTCTGCTTAAGATATTTTGAATAGATTTCTGTCATTGCTGCTACTTCCATTTCATTGCCAACTTCTAATGCATTGCCTCTGTATCAGTTAGCTATGCCTATGTAACAAATTAGTACCAAACTTAGCAGCTAAAAAAAAAAAAAAAATTAACCTTACAGTTTCTGTGGGTCAGGAATCTGGGTATAGTTTACCTGGGTGGGTCCTCTGGTTCAGCATCTCTCATGAGACTGCAGTCAAGATATCACTGGGGTTGCAGTCCCATTTCAAAGCTCAGCTGGAGGTATTCACTCCCAAGTTCACTCTTAAGGCTTCTGGAAGGCTTCAGAAGGTCTGCTTCCAATATCACACACTTGGGTATCTTTACATGGTTGCCTCACAACATGGCAGTGGCCACCCTTCGAACAAGCAACATAAGAGTGAGTGAAAAAAAAAAAAAAAGGCACCCAGAATAGAAGCTAGTCTTTTCATAATCTAATTTTGAAGTGACATTCAATCACTTCTGTATTTTATCTGTTGAAGTGAGCCACTAGGTACAGCCTCAAAGGTGAGAAGATTATACAAGTGCATGAATACATATTTACCACAGGCACTCTATTCTCTGAGCTCCTCTTCTCCCTTACTTATGTTTCAGGAACACTGTCTGATTGAATTGGGTAGTGAACCCTGTCCCCTTTCTAGCAAGTATATATGATAACTTCTCTCATCATCTGGATTGCTAATTCCCTGAAAGCAAGAATTATGTCTTATTCTCCATAGTGTTTTGAACACCATATGTGGTCAATAAATATATAACTATTGGTTGAATAGATCTGTGTGATACAGAAGAAAGAGCTCTCTGACATGAGTCTATGGCACCCAAGTTCCAGGTTTGGCTGTATTCAACCATTTTGATCTCAGATAAGTCACAGCTTTTTATAGCCTTTTTAAATAAGAAGATTACAGCAGAAGATCTTTACGGCTACTCTAATGAGTAATGTTCTGTAAAATTCCTCCTTATTTGAATTCTCTTTGAGGAAGTGTATCAGGCACCACTGGTAACTCACATCATCTTCTTGGCCCACCTCTAATTTCAAGAGCAGCTGCAGGGAGCAGAATTATATCAAGCTGAGTGCCTATTTTCTTTCTCCTCTAGGCCTTCTCCACCCATGTGCGAGTTCACCTGGTCTCTGTGTGTGTGCAGCTCAGAAGTGTGAGGGTGTTAACACCCCTGGGATATCCTCAACCAGGGTCAGATGGCAACAGGTGTATAAATCCCCCAGCCTCCTGTCTTTCCAGCAAACAATTCTGTAAAGTATTCTCTACACTTTCTATAAAATCAGCCCCTGTTGCCCTTCATTATATTTATATTTCTTCATCCCTTGTCTCACTCTCTCCTTTTCTTTACTTCTTCTAATTGCTAGGAACACATTTCAAATAACCTACCTTCATCCAAGTGCTTCTGTCATGCTCTGCTTCCAAGAGAACCCAAACTAAAACAAGAAGCCTTTTCTTTTCCTGCCCCTCCTCTGCCACTAATGCTAAACCTTGAGGGAGCTTGGTTGAGAAATACAAGGAATGTGACGTGGGTTAAGTCCCAATCAGACTGGAAAAGTATGCTTCCTCTGGCTCTCTCTGGACCAAAGTTTCAGAATGGGAAGTTGTCTGATGGGAGTGAAGACAAAAGCCAAGGACCACAGTGCAGTTACCTACTCTGCATCTGGGACTCCAGGAGGAGACAACCCAGTATGGTACACCCAATAACCTAAGGCAGCTGCTGGTTAAACAGAGAGCAAGCCTGAGTTGACATTTATAATATATCCTGTGCACTATTTTTCATGCAAGAGATCTGAGAAATGTCTACAAGTCCCTACAAAAACACACATTGGCAAGATACTAGCTGGAGAGCTCTCCAAAGGAAGTTACTAGCATGGAGGGAAAAAAGATCCCGGAGTCATAGGAACTTCACTGAGCCAACTGAACAGGAGACTAAATTGAGGTTATTGTTATGACTCAGGAGGTCTTCAATAGCAGCTAGGGCTGAGGCAAACCTCAGTCAGCAGGGAGGACCGCAAGGCCCTCAGAGAGGACACTAAGATTACTAACCATCGGCTTTAACAGTTGCCAGAATTGTGAACATCTATTGCTATGGAGACAAGAAGGATCTAAAGAGTAGAGCAGAGACATTGTATGAATCCACCCCACCCTCCATCATGACCATAAGGATGTTGTATACTCTTACTCCATGTTCAGGTGCCATCTTGGAAAAGATCAAGAGAGAGGGAGGAAGGGGGAGAGAGAGAGAGAGAGAGAGAGAGAGAGAGAGAGAGAGAGAGGGAGGGAGAGAGAGAGACAGGGAGAGAGAGAGAGAGAGAGAGCACAAAATGGGAAGAGTAAATATTTAAAGTACAATAGATGAATTTCCAAAACAAATTGTTTAAGTAGTTGGAGTGGACCAGGCTTGTCAGGCTGGTACCAAATTTCATACTCCTTTCCAGTTCTGTTGCCCACTTTCATGTGTGTGTATGTAAGGTCCCATGAGCATACACACCTGCAAAATCATGTCAGGCTCATAAGAGAGCTTGAGCCTAGTATAAAAATTCTTTGTAAAACTGAGTGAAATATGGAGTAATCTTTAAAGTCCTCTTCAGTATTGGCAGGGCAGGGAATAAGGCTTCTTTCTCTCTTTGAGGTACCCAACCACAGATATATTGTCTCCCGCCTGGGGCAGCTTTCCATGTTTAGGTCAAGCTCATTTGAGCTGGAAATGCCACATTGGCTGCAAACCCACCTCCAATTGTCTGGTTTTACCTGGGACGTGGCCCCCAGTAATCTTAGCACATTCAGCAAAAACTATGAAGGAAGGGTTGGATTGGGGCAGCATTTGTCCCTTTCATCTCCTTGGGGAGTCCTGATTTCCCTGCCCTTCCCCCTCCAATCTTGGCTATATCAAGGCTATTTTCATACCCCTGTCTTTCCCCGGCCTCCTCTGGGATGCCTCCTTTGCCATGACAGTTGCTGTGGGTTCCCCAGGGCAGGTGGAAGCATGATTTGCTTTTCAAGCTCTGCCCACTTATTGATCTCCTGTCTGAGAAATGTCAGCAGCAGCCAGGAGCTCTCCCCACTAAGACACTTAGCTTGGAAGCCTGTGGTATCTGCCTGTATAAACTCTCCTGCCTCCTGCCTCTCTGGCTTTAGAACTATCCCCACCCCCACCCTAGGAAAAGTCTTCTAAGATGAGATGGCAAGAATCAAACAGCAATGTGCTTTGAACCCTGGGATAGGAACCAGATTTAAATTGGGCAAAAGCCTTGAGCTCAGAGAGAGAGTGCATTTCACTTCTGCCATCCCTCCCTTTCTCTGAATCTTATTGCTGGGAGCAGGTAAAGAAATCTCCCCAGGAGGAGGCTGGCCAGGCCAGTTGACCCAAGAGTCAAAATGGGCCTCTGGTCCAGGACCTGGGCAGATAAAGGCAACCCATTATTTCAAGTGCCATCCTCCCTCCCTCAACCCCTGCTCCAGTACAATTTAAAAGCAGGATTGTGAGGAGGGGAGGGGAAGAAAAGAGACTGTGTATTTAGTGGTTAAACCTTTTAAAATTTAAGTGCATAAACAGGACCTTCTCCATATATGTCTATAGCAATTCCTATGGAAGTTACAGCAAAATTACAGAAATTGGGTCATTTATATAACCCTTTGTATTGTCAAAGCACATTAAAAGTCTGCTTTCCTGCACCCTGCTGAGCTGTCTTCGGCTGTCAAATCCCCATACTGCAGCTCAACACACTGAGGGTAAAGGACTTTGGCAATGCCTACATGGGGAATGCTGGACCCTCAGGTGCAGCAAAGGCTCTGAAAGGCATATTGAAATTTCCCCTGAACACAAGGCCCATGGTTTAAAATATATTGAATACTCTGCTTTCTAGCCAAATGTTTGGCACTTGGCTGGTGGGTTATTCTCCAAATGGCCAAACTCTACATTTATCTTTTATTCTTGACAGGGTTGAAAGAGTTCATTCATCTATTCATACATGTGGTAAAGAAGAATATATTGAATTTTTTAAAATGTTAGTACTAGGAATAATATGTACTGGCCACTGTTATAAAGAATATATATATATATATATATATATATATATATATATATATATATATGGTCTTTTAATCCTTATTTTAACCCAATAAGGTAGGCACTGTTATTATCCCCATTTTATAGGTAAGAAAACTGATGCACAGAGAGGTATATAGTGAAAATTGCAGTGTGCTGTCCAGATGTCCCTTTATGACTGTGGTACTCATTTCCCCAGCTATTGGAAGTGTGGGCAGGAGACAGTTCGAATATAAAATTTTTAAAAATTGTATGTGTTGAAGGTATATCACATTCAATGCCCCTCCAGAAACTGCCCTTGAGGTTACCCCTCCTTCCTGGGGGCAACCCACATTCAATGATAAAACCACACAGAGGTATAAAAGCCTGTCATCTTGCCTCAGTTCTTTTGAAAAAACTTGGCAGAATCACCCCAACTCCATTGCTCCCTAGGGGGTCCCCTTATATCTTCTTTTGGACTACATTGCAACCCAACTCCTCCCTTAGCCTAGTCCCGTCTCCTTTACACTCCCACTGCTATTGATCTCAAGGGCACTCCTCAATGACCTTCTTGCACTTACATTTCCATCCACATCTTAGTGTATACTTCCCTACACCTGAAGTAGGAGAATAAGTAACCTCCAACTGGTCAAAGTCACATGGCTAGTAAGCAGAGGAGGTAGTTTTAACCTTTGCACAGGTTGACACTACCTCATTTACTGAGCAGCTCCTCTCTGTCCAACCCTGAGCCTGTCACTTTATCCACATTCCTTGACTCATTTAATCCTTTAATTTAATGCTGGAGGTATCACTAACCCCATTCTACATAGAGGGGCTTTATGTTTGATATATTAAGCAAGGGCATGAGACTTCAGCAGAATTTAAGTCTGGGTTTCTCAGATGGTTTGACAGCTCTCGCCCCAGTCCCAGGCCCAAGCCATTCTTCCACTACAAGTTGTCCACACAGATAGCATGGCAGATTGCAAAGGTACTTCTTTCTACCTCACAAAATTCTTTCAGCTCCTCAAGAGATGTAGAAAGGAAGGTATTATCACCTCCACTTTGCCAGCAGAGAAGTTTTAGTTTATGAAGATTTTTAAAAAGGTATACTATTTGTTGCTACCATAGCAGAAGCTCAGACCCAGATCTTTAGCACCTATTGCCCCAACCGATGCTCCCATCCAAGGCTTTAGGTTGGGAGCAGCACAGGATGCTCCTGTATATAAAACTTTGCCCCTGCCCAGGAAGTGCTACCTTCATTCTGCCTTTCTGCCTCAACACCAAGGCTCTAGAATTGTGAGAGTCTGTACAGTTGAACATGTGTCATCAATGCCAATGCAATTCCTGTATTTGGTAAAGCACTTGCACACATAGTTAAATCTCAAAGACATGATGAGTGAAAGAAGCCAAACACAAAAGAGCACACTGTATGATTCCATTTACACAGTTCTAGAGTACGCAAAGCTCATCTGTGGCAATAGAGGTCAGTGGAGTGGTTACTTTGGTGGGCAGATGTTTTGACTACAAAAGAGCACAGCAAATTTTCTAGAGAGATGGAAATATTTTTTCTTTTAAAAATATTTTATTGATTGTACTGTTACAGTTGTCCCAATTTCCCCCACCCTCTTGCCTCCCCACACAGTGCCCCCCACTTCCCTCAGGCAATCCCCCAACTTTGTTCATGTCCATGGGTCATGCATATAAGTTCTTTGGCTACTCCATTTCCTGTATTGCACTTTCTATCTCCCTTGCTATTCTGTGATTACCAACTTATACTCCTTAATTCCCTCACCTTATCACTCATTCCCCTAAACCCCCCTTCTATCTGGTAGCCATATAAATGCTTTCTGTATCCATGATTCCACTTCTGTTCTTCTTGTTGCTTAATTTGTTTTTTTATTCAAATTTTGATAAGGATGCATTTATTTCCATTTTATTTATTTTTAAATTTTATTGTTGTTGTATTACATCCATCCCCTTTTTGCTCTCCTCTGTCCCCCTCCTCACCCACCCATTCCCCCCAAAGTCAATCCCACCTGTTGTCCATGTTCATGGTTCCTTTATACTAGGTTCTTGTCTAAACTGCTCCACTTCCTTGCCTCTTCCTCCCCCCTCTATTTCCATTTTATTGTTCATACTTTTGATATTCTTTTTCTCAAATAAGTCCCTTTAACATTTCATATAATGGTTTGGCGATTATGAACTCCTTTTAGTTTTATCTTGTCTGCCCTTTGATTCTAAATTATATCTTTGCTGGATAGAGCAATCTTGGCTGTAGGTCTCAGCTTTTCATGACTTTGAATATTTTTTGTCAATCCCTTCTAGCCTGCAAAGTTTCTTTTAAGAAATTGACTGACCTTATGGAAGCTCTCCTGTAGGTAACTAACTGCTTTTCTCTTCCTGCTTTTAAGATCATCTCTTTATTTTTAATTTTTGGCATTTTCATTATGACGTGTCTTGGAGTGGGCCTCTTTGCATTCATATTGTTTGGGACTCTCTGTGCTTGCTGGATTTGCATGGCTATTTCCTCCACTAAATCAGGGAAGCTTTTCTTCATTATTTTTTCAAAGGGATTTCCAATTACTCTTTCCTTTTCCTTTCTGGCACCCCTATGATGTGAATGTTGGTTCATTTGAAGTTGTCCCAGAGGCTGCTTACAGTATCCTTGTCTTTTGGATTCTTTTTCTTCTTGTTGTTCTGTTTGGTTGTTTTTTGTTTCCTTATGTTCTATATCATTAATTTGATTCTAGGCTTCATCCATTCTACTTTTGATTCCTTATAAATTGTTCATTTCCATTATTATATTCTTCTTGTCCTCCTGGCTCTTTTTTATGTTGTTGAGGTAGTCACTGAGTTCCTTGAGCATCTTTACAAACAGTATTTTGAACTCTGCATCTGATAGATTGCTTATCTCTATTTTGTTTAGTTCTTTTTCTGGAGTTTTGTTCTATTCTTTCACTTGGACCATGTCTCTTTGCCTCCTTATTTAGTAGCCTCCCTGTATTTTTTCTGTGGATTAGGTAGAGCTGCTATGGTTCTTTGTCTTAGCAGCCTATAGGGTCCCATGGCACAGCCTTCCTTATCACCCAATCTGGGTACTTGCTCCTGAGATATCCCTCTCAAATTTTTATCCACCACACATGGTTGTGGGGCTTGCCCATTCTTAGTCTCTGCATCTCCTACCCTTCTGGATTGATATGGATTCTAGTTCTGTAGTTGTCAGATTTCCATTCAACTCAATTTCTGCAGGTTCTGAGTGATCATTGGTCTGTAGTTTAGTTGTAATTTTGATGTGTTGAGCAAGGAGGCTAGTTGTGTTTACCTATGCTTCCATCTTGGCTGGAAGTGGAAATTACCTTTACCTTGTTTCGGTATGATTTGTCAAAACTCAGCAAATTGTACACTTAAAATGGGTGTATTTTGTATGTTAATTATACATCTGTAAAGCTGATTTTAAAAAGACTCATTGTGATTTTAATTTGCATCTCTTAGATGGCTAGATATTGAGCATTCTTTCATATGCCTATGGGCCCTTTGTATGTTCTTTTTGGAGAAATGTCTGTTCAGGTCCTTTGCCCATTTTTTAATTGGGTTATCTATCTTCCTGGTGTTGAATTGTATAAGTTCTTTAAATATTTTGGAGATCAAACCCTTGTCTGTGGTATTATTAGCAAATATGTTTTCCCATACATTTGGTTCTCTTTTCATTTTGCTGGTGTTATCTTTAGCTGAACAGAAACTTTTTAGTATGATAAAGTCCCATGATTTTATTTATTCCCTTATTTCTCTTGCCCTAAAAGGAATATCAGTGAAAATATTGCTGCATGGGATATCTGAAATTTTACTGCCTATGTTTTCATCTAGGGCTTTTATGGTGGCATGGCTTATATTTAAGTCTTCTATCCATTTTGAGTTTATTCTGGTGTATGGTGTAAGTTGGTGGTCTAGTTTCATTTTTTCTGTATGCCCCTGTCCAGTTCTCCCAACACCACTTGTTGAAGAGGCCATTTTTACTTTATTTTATGCTCCTTCTCTCTTTGTAAAATATTAATTGACCATAGAGACTTGGATTTATTTCTGGGCTCTCTATTCTGTTTCATTGATCTATATGTCTATTCTTTTTTTTAAAGATTTTACTTATTATTTTTAGAAAGAGGGGAAGAGAGAGAGGGAGAGAGACATCAATGTATGGTTGCCTTTCACCTGCCTCCAGCTATGGACCTGGCTGGAGACCTGGCTTGCAACTTGGTTATGTGCCTTGACTGGGGAATCGAACCAGTGACCTTTGGGTTCACAGGCTGGCTCCTTATCCACTGTGCCACCAGCCAGCACTATATGTCTATTCTTATGCCAGTGTCAGACTGTTTTAATTACAATGGCTTGGTGATATAGTTTGATGTTTGGTATTGGGATTCTTCCTACTTTGTTCTTCCTCATAATTGCTGTGTCTATTCATGGTTGGTTTTTGTTCCATGTAAATTTTTGAATTATTTGTTGTATATCTGTGATATATATCATTGGTATTTTAATAGAGGTTGCATTGAATCTGTACATTGCTTTGGGTAGTATGGACAGTTTAATGATGTTAATTCTTCCCATCTATGAACATGGTACAAGTGCTGGCAAGGATGTGGAGAAAAGGGAACCCTGGTGCACTGTTGGTGGAAATGCAGGCTGGTGCAACCATTATAGAAAACAGCATGAAATTTCTTCAAAAAACTGCAAATGGAACTGCCTTTTGGTTCATCAATTCCACTCTTAGGATTATACCCGAAGAACTTTGAAATACCAATTCAGAAGAATCTATGCACTCTTATATTCATAGCAGCACTATTTAAAATACCCAAGTGCTGGAAGCAGCCTAAATGCCTATCAGTGGATGAATGTATGAAAAACTTTGGTACATTTACACAATGGAATATTACACAGCAGAAAGAAAGAATGGAACTTCTACCTTTTGCAGTAACATGGATGGAACTGGAGAGTATTATGCTTAGTGAAATAAGCAGGTGGCAAAAGACAAATACCATATGACTTCACCTAATATAGGAAACTAACAAATAAAACAAACAAAAAAAATGAGCAAAATAGAACCAGAGGCATGGAAACAAGGAACAAACTGACAGTGACCAGAAGAGTGGAGGGAGGGAGAGAAAGGGGAAAGAACGTGATAGGGCTAGTCAAGGAACCAGTGTAAATGAACCATGGACATGGACAATGGGTGGGGTTTGAATATGAGAGAAGGGGAGGTGGGCAGGACAGGGGAGAGCAATGGGGAAAAAGAGAAACAAATGTAATACAGCAACAATAACTCAATTTTAAAAAGTCAATGACATAGTAGTTGTGGCATTCTTGACATGGGCCTTTTAGAGTCTATGATCTGGCATCCAAAAAATGGTGTAGTCAATTGTGAGCCTGGGTGTATTTTTCTGCAAAACTGTTTCTTATTTTCCTCAGGTTCTACTCCTAAAGATGGTTTGCAACTCACTTAACATGGACATACAAAAAGCAAAGGACCTCAAGTAACCATTCTGTGTGACAAACCCAGTGTACAGTTTCCTTGACAAAGTACAGTTTCCTTTGGGGCTGGATTCCTGGGAACACAGGGCTATGGTGAAAAAAGGGGAAACTCTGAAAGGGATACAAGGCCAGTCTTGCATGGTGGAGGGAAAGGAAGGGTTGAGGGCTAGGCCTAAGCCTGAAGAATTACGTTGCTAGCCAATAAGATGGAAGAGAAGCCACAATTGCTTAGGTGTCTATGACTTACTCCAGTTTGAAATCACAATCTTGTCATGCTGTTTAAACTGCTACAATGCATTGAAATCCTGTTATCTGCTATATATTACTGTGCTGACAGATGTGGAACGTAACTGTGGACACTATCAGACACACCTCATTCCCTTGGGAACCAGGGAGCTTGGAACATTTTGTCTTAGCAAAAGCCATCTTTGAACAATCATCGTAGCACTCCAGACTTAAGCTGGGATGGGGAATGGTTTGTTTTGTATCAGCACCTGGATAGGGTCGCGCATGAGCATGCCTGTGTGTGCACGTTCACACACCAGCAAGAGCTGGGCTAGTGGTATGTGAAATATTTCAGAAACTAGCAGCAGTAATAATGCTTGGGAAGTTGAAAAACTGAAACCTGTGAATCAATACAACTACAAAATTTTCATTTTCTAATTCAGTACCTGTTCTCAACACTTTGCAAAGAGTCAACCTGTGTAGAACATCATGCTCTTGGCATTTCTAATGTTCAGTTCTTGAAGAATGCAGTAACAGCAAGTGTTTAAACTATTGATTTCTTTGAGAAGATCTTATACCATCATTGATATCAAATTTGCTCTTGCAAGTACTTAGGAACTTTTTGATGTCCATAGTCAGAAACACTCACTCAATAAGGAGCTAAAACTTCTGTCTTCTATAGGATATGGCTGAAGCATATCTAGGGATATTTTTATTCATTCTTTCAACATTTATTTATCAAGCATCTACTATGTGTCATCCCATGGACATACAGGAGGAAACAAGACCAAAAAAAAAAAAAAAAGCCTGACATCATGGAGCACACATTCTAGAGGATTAATGAATAAATAAATTATATATTATGTTAGGTAATATAGTAGGAGAAAATTAAGCAAGGGAAGGCAAAAGTGGGGCTGCAATTTTAGATAAGGTTGTCATGGAAGCCTTCACTAATAACAGGGCAGTTGAGCAAGAACCTTTAGAAGTGAGGGAGTCTGCTTTATGAATAGCTGGGAAGTCAGTCCTAGGAAACAAGACCAGCCAGTGCAAATTGGGTCATGAAGCAATAACATGTTGGAGTATTAGAGGAATAGCAGAGGCCAATGTGGTCAGAACCAAATGAGCAAAGGGAGCCGGAACAATGAGATGAAATGAATGAAGTAGTAAGGGCCAGAATGTGTGGGTCCCTGTAGGTCATTGTAAAACTTGGGCTTTGGCTCTGAGTGAGATGGAGGGTTCTGAGGAGTGACTTGCTCCAATTTAGGTTTTAAATGGATCACGCTGACTGCTGTGCTAAGAACAGACTATAGTAGAGGGTGGGGGTGGGAATGTCTGTGAATGTGAAGATAGATCAATAGAAACTATCTTATATGAATGATATACAGAAAAATACTTTAAAAATGAGTAGTCTCAGGGGCCTGTGTGGTCTAATATGTATGTCATAAGAGACCCAGAGGTGAGAAGAAAAGAGTACAATGTTGAAAAAAATATTTGAACAAATGATAACTGAAAGCTTCTAAAAGCTTCCCAAGCTAAGCAAATGCCATAAAACTATATATTCAAGAAGTTCAGTGAACCTGAGATAGGACAAACCCAAATAAATTCATGACTAGAGACATAAGAAACTGATGAAAACTAAAGATGAAGAAAAACTCTTGAACACTGCGTGAGAAAAGCAATGCATTACCTGTAGGGGAACAACAATTTGAATGACTGCTGATAGCTCACAAAAATGATGGAGGTCAAAAGGAAGTGGCACAATATTTTTAAAGTGCTAAAAGAAAAAAAAATGGTTACACAATATTAAATTGAGCAAAAATGCACTTCAGTAATGAATGAAAGTGAGATAAATATATGTTCTTATGATTGAAAATTAAAAGAATCTGTAGCCAATAGATTGCTCTAAAAGAATTGCTAAAGCAAGTTCTTCAAACAAAAAGGAAATAACAGAAGGAAATTATGAATATAGGAAATGAAGGAAGAGTAACAGAAATGATCTAAATCAGAGTAAATATAACAGATTCTTCTCTTGTTTGAGATATTTAGAATATGTTTGACATTGAAAACAAAATTATAACATCTTCTGGGGATTGTGGCATACATAAATGTAATATATAAGCCAAACACAGCACAAAAGAATTATAAATAGTGGTAGATTTTGTGCATTCCAATTGAAATTGCAAGATATTGGTTCTCAATTGATGGTGAAAAGTTAAATATATATTTTGTGATATAGCATTTACTTACTCATAGTTCAACTTTCCATAGTTTTAGTTACCCATAGTCAACTGCAATATAAAATAATTAAATGAAAAATTCCAGAAATAAACAATTCATAAGTTTTAAATTGCATGTCATTTGAACAGTGTGATGAAACCTCACACCATCCTGCTTCATCCAGCCAGGAATGTGAGTTATCACTTTGTCTGGTATATCCATGATATATACTCTACCCTCCCATCAGTCACTTAGTAGTCCTCTCAGTTATCAGATAGACTGTCACAGTGTCACAACCTTGTGTTAAAGTAACCCTTATGTTAATTAATAATGGCCCAAAGCACAAGGGTAGTGATGCTGACAATTCAGATATTCCAAAGAGAAGCCATAAAGTGTGTCCTTAAATGAAAAGGTGAAAGTCCCTTGCTTAATAAGAAAAGAAAAAAATCATATACATAGGTTGCTAAGATCTATGGTGAGAATGAATTTTCTGTTCATGAAATTGCCTAATTTATAAATTAAATTTATCATGGGTATGTATGTACAGGGGAAGAACATAGTATATATAACATTCAGTACTTTATATGGTTTCCAGCATCCTCTGGGGGTCTTTAAATGTATACTCTGTCAGTAAGAATGGTACCTAGAACAACCACTTAAATACCTTTATAAGATACATTAAACACTCACAATATGTTAAAATTGAATACAAAAAATATTCAAATAACACAAGAACTGGATGCAACATGGTATCCTGAATTCAATCTCAGAATAAGAAAATAAGATGAATAGAAAATTGGTGATATCCCAATAAATTCTGGAGTTTAATTAATAATAGTGAACCATTTAGTGGCTTCTTAATTTTAATAACTGTTTCATGGTAATGTAAGATGTTAACATTAGAGGAAACTTGATGGTAGATATATAAGAACTCTGTACTATCATTGCAACTTTCTGTAAATCTAAACATTGACTAAAATAAAAAAATTTAAATAACCCAAATTATTCAAGAAAAGGGGAAATAGAAGAATAGAGAGAGAACAAACAGAAACTGAATAATAAAATGGCAGAATTAATCCAAACATATCAATAATTACATTAATATAAATGGTCTAAACACACCAATTAAAAGAAAGACAGATTAGAATTGATTAATAAAGAAAAAAATGTGACCTAACTATTTACTGTCTATAAGAAACTTATTTTAAATATAATAATACAAGTAGGTTAGCCCTGGCTGGTGTGGTTCAGTGGATAGGCACTGGTCTGTGAACCCAAAGGTTACTGGTTCAATTCCCCCAGTCAGGGCACATAACCAGGTTGCAAGCCAGGTCTCCAGCCAGGTCCTTAGCTGGAGGCAGGTGAAAGGCAACCCTACATTGATGCTTTTCTCCCTTTCTTACTCCCTCCCTGCCCTTCTCTCTGAAAATAATGAATAAAATCTTTTAAAAAATAATATAGGTAGGTTAAAAATTAAAGGAGGAAAACAATGTACAATACAAACAGTAATCAAAAGAAAGCTGGAATTACTCTATTAATATCAGAGCAGGGAAAATTACTAAGGAACAAGAGGGACATTAACATAATGATGAAAGGATCAATTCACCAAATAGACATAATAATACTAAATGTGCATGTACCTAAGAAAAAGTATCTACTTCATGGAGCAAAAAAAATGGACAGAACTCAAGAAGGAATAGACAAATTTACAATTATCATTAGATACTTTCCAACAATCAACTCTCAGAAATAGATAAACCTTGTAGGCAGAAAATCAGCAAATATACAAAACTGAACAATGATGTCAACCAACTGGATCTAATCGACATTTATAGAACATTCCACCACACAACAGAAGAATATGCAGTTTTTTTTAATGAACATGAAACATTCACTAAGATAGACAATATTCTACAAATCCTAACAAATTTAAAAGAATTGAAATGATACAAAGTATGCTCTTAGATCATAATGAAATTAAACCTTAAAAGCCATAAAAGAAAGATACCAGGAAAAGCTCCAAACACTAGGAAAGTTAACAACATACTTCCAAATAATCCTTGATTCAAAGAGAAATTATCAGGGGATAATGTTTGAAGCTTCATTAAAATGAAAATGCAACATATTCAAATTTGCATGGTGTATCTATAGTAGCACTTACAGGGAAACTTAAAGCTTTAAATGCTTACATTAGAAAAGGAAGGGTTTCAAATAATAAACAACAATTTCCATCTTAAGATCTTAGGAAAAAAAGAACAAAATAAATCCAAATTAAGTAGAAGAAATGATGTAATAAAGGGAAGAAATCAATGAAATGAAAAACAAAGGAGGGATAGATAAAAATCAAGCAAACAAAAGCTAGGTCTTTGAAAAGATGGTTACAGTTGATAAATGTTTAGAGAGAGAGAGAGAAAAAACAAAAATTTCCAATATCAAAAAGGAAAAATGAACTATCACTACAGACCCTACAAACATTAAAAGGATAATAAGAGAATAATATAAACAACTATGCATATGCATGTGAATTTGATAGCTTAGATGAATTGGAACATTTCTTATAAATCACAAAATATGAAAAGTTACCCAAGATAAAATAAATAACATGAATAGCCTTTTAGCTATTAAAGAAATTAAAGTTGTAGTTAAAAACCTTTCAGAAAAGAAATCTCTAGTCCTAGGTGTTAAACTCTATCAAACATTTAAAGAATAAATAGCATTGATTCTATAAACTATCTTCCAGAGAAGAGCAGAATATGGCATATTTTTTCATTTTATTTTATGTGGCTAGCATTATTTTGATAACAATGCCAATGATAGTCCAAGGATAGAAAACTATACACTAATACCTCTCATGAACCTAGGCACAAAAATCTCCAATAAAATATTAGCAAGTTAAATCCATCAATATATATAGAATCATAACACAACCAAGTGGGACATATTTCAAAAAGCAATATTCAAAAATAGATAAATGTAGTTCACAATATTGGCAATCTAAAGAAGAAAAACCACAAGATCTTATCAATTGATGTAGGAAAAAAACAATAAAAGTTAGTATCCATTCATGATAAAAATTATCAGCAAACTAGAAATAGAAGGGCTCTTCTTCAACCTGCGTGTCTATAAAAACCCTGCAGTTAACATCATACTTAATTATAAAAAATGGAATCCTTTCTCCCTATGATTGGAAAAAGGCAAGAATTTCCAATTACCCTTCCAATTCAATACTAGTGAATTAGGCAGGTGAATAAGATAAGAAAAAAAAAAATAAAGTCATATATGTTGAAGAGGAAAAAATAAAATTGGCCCTGTTATTAGGCAATGAGATTTCCTGCATAGAAATTCCCAAGGAATTTACAAAACAAAACAAAACCTCCTAGAGCCAGTAAGTTTAGCAAGGTTGCAGATATAAGGTCAACATACACAGATAAACTGTAATTCTATGTACTAGCAATGTACAATTGTAAACAGCAGTTTCAAAAGGCAGTTCAATTTATAATCACTCAAAAAGAATGAACTACTTAGGTATCAAATATAACAAAATATGTACAGAATCTGAATTCTGAAAAATACAAAGCAGTAATGATAGAAATCAAAGACTTAAAAGAACTGGAGAAATGGAGCGATATACCATAGTCATGTGTTGTTAAAAGTCAACATGCCAATGCTCACTAAATTATTTATAGATTTAATGGAACACCAAATGAAACCACAGCAGGATTTTTGTATATATGGACAAGCTGGCTCTAAAATGTATATAGAAAGGCAAAGAAACCAGAAGAGCTCAAACAAATTTGAAAAAGAATAAAGAAACTGCACTACTTGATTTTTAGACTTAATAGCTACAATAATCAAGACAGTATTGTGCTGGCAATGGTATAGACACAGATTAAAGGGATAAAATTAAGCATCTAGAAATAATTAAGCAGCTAGTATGGTAAACTGATTTTTGATGAAGTTGCAAGGAGTGGTGACTGGTCCCTTTTGGCATTCTGTGGTCAGGGCAGAGGTGGGTACAGGGAGTTCTGCACCTGAAGGGAATCTAACTCTGTCCTTTTGGATCCTGAAAAGAAAGCTGTAGAACCCTTTCCACTGCTCATAGCCTTTTCAGAAGCAGTGAACAAGGTGGAGAAAAAGTGTCCTCAGCAGAGGAAGCAGGAAGACCCTGGCATGTTTGAGGAATTTGGAGGCCAATGTGGTTGGAGTGCAGGGAGTGAGGGGAAAAATAGGAGATGGGGACAGAGGTCACAGGGAACTAGACATAGAGGGCCTTGTTGGCTCCTGAGAGATCATGGATTTTTCCTCTGAGGTATGACATGGGAGGATTTTGAGTCAAGGACTGGCACAATCTGATTTAGCATTTTAATAGGTTCATTGTCATTGCTGGCTTGAGAAATGACTGAACCAGGAGAAAGGGTTTTTGTACATATAAACAAGCAGTGAGACAAGCTAGGAAGCTGCTGGAATAATCCAGGTGACAGATGATGGTGGCCTGGACCAAATTGGAAACAGCTCAGGTGGGGAAAAGTGGTCAGTTCTGGACATAATTTGAAAGTATGAGGTCTGTCTGGAAAAAGTCTAACCATTGTTAAATATAACAAGAATAGTTTGTATGACATCATTGTAACCTGGCAGCTAAGGAGAGTTGACTGGAATGTTCATGCATGAACAATAATGACATCACTAGTCAGCGATAATGACAGTACTAGTCAGTGGGGGCGGTAGGCACTGTTGAGTGAGTATGTGTACTGTGTGGCCATCACATTCAAAACGACTGAACGAGTAGAACAATAAATCTGCATCAGATCTTGTGTGAAACTTGAACATTCCTCCTCGGAAATTGGGTGATTCAGAAGGCTTCTGGGCATAATGCAATGAGTGTAGTGCAAATAAAAGTGTGGCACAAACACTTCAAAGATGATTGAGAATCTGTTGAAAGTGATCCATGTTCTAGAAGGCCTGCAACAGGCTGAACACCTGAGGATGTTGAATGTGTACAGGCTGCAATCAACAAAGTTTGGTAACTGACAGTGTGAGGAATAGAAGCTGAGTTAGGGATTCCAAAAACTACTGTGTCCGAGAGCTTTTTTAAAAGATTTTATTTATTATTTTCAGAGAGAAGGGAAGAGAGAGAGAGAGAGAGAGACATCTATGTATGGTTGCCTTTCACCTGCCTCCAGATGCGGACCTCGCTGAACACCTGGCTTGCAACCTGGTTATGTGCCCTGGCTGGGGAATCGAACCAGTGACCTTTGGGTTCACAGGCTGGCACCTATTCACTGAGCCACTAGCCAAGCCAGGGCTTGTGTCCAAGATTTTGATGTGGGATCTTGACATGAAACAAGTCATGGAAAAATTTGTGCCTCAGCTTCTGATACGAGAGCAGAAAAAACATCATGCTGGAGTTGCTCACAACTTGATTCAAAATGCTACCAACGAACCAGATTTCCTCTAGAAGGTCATAACCAGAGATGAATCATGGCTCTATGTCTATGATCTGGAAGCAAAGGTCCAGTTGTCCCAGTGGAAGTCACCTGTTCCTTTACTCCTGCAGAAGGTGTGGCAAAGTTGCAGCAAGATCAAGACCATGTTAACTGTGTTTTTTAATTGGGAAGATTTTGTCCATCACAAGTATGCTTCTCCAGGCCAAGCAATGAATAAGTATTACCTCATTATTCTTCATTGTGGGCTAAAATGGCCACAGCTATGAGCAACTGGTGATTGGCAGGTTCATCACAACAATAGGCCAGTTTATGCATCACTCTTGTGCAGTTTTTGTTTGTTTGTTGTTTTTTGTGTGACATCAAATCATCCAGGTGATTCAGCTCCCCTACTGCCCATAATTGGTGCCTTGTAACTTCTGGATTTTCACCAAAACTAGAATCATCTGTGAGAGGTAAGATATTTGAGTCCATTGATGAGATTCAGGAAAATATGGCCAGGGAAGCTGATGGCAATTGGGAGAACTGTGTGAGGTCATAAGGTACCTACTTTGAAGAGGACCGAGGTGTCATTGTCCCATGTGCAATGTTTCTTGTATCTTGTATCTTCTTCAATAAATGTCTCTATTTTTCATAGTACATGGCTTGATACATCTCTGGACAGACCTCAAATCGGTTGTGGAATGTGTGTGTGTGTGTGTGTGTGTGTGTGTGTGTGTGTGTTAGGAGTTGTGATGAGAATTTCTTGCTGTTGCAATAAAAAGAAGTCTGAGAAACACTGTTCTTGGAACAAGTTTATTTCCTCTCTGTCCTGTTCGCTTGAAGGCTGACTCAGAAGCCTTGCAACTGCTTTTGGTCTCTACCTGCCAAAGAATGGAAAGTATGTGCCTATAATAGATGAGACAAACAGAGGACCCCTATCATGACTTCCTGGGTTCCTCTGACCTTTTCCCCTGAGGTCTGTGGAAGACGCTCCCCTCAGCTGGCTTACTGAATGGCTTGACATCATGGGCCCATTTGGTGCACTGGACCCATTCAATGCGGTTTCAGATGGCAAATGGATAATTTGATTTTCTTCATTTTATAGATAAGAAAATTAGGTGTGGCCCTGGTAGCACAGTGGATAAGGTGCCAGCCTGCGAACCCAAATGTCCCTGGTTCAATTCCCAGTCAGGGCACATAACCAGGTTGCAAGCCATGTCTCTAGTCAGGTCCATAGCTGGTGGCAGGTAAAAAGCAACCATACATTAATGTTTCTCTTCCTTTCTTCCTCCCTCCTTGCCCTTCTACCTAAAAATAATGAATAAAAAACTCTTTAAAATAATTTTTAAATAATATTTTTTTTTATAAAGAAAGAAAATTAGGCGTGGAGAACTGTAGTAACATACGTAGTATCCCAGATTAAGTTAGCGGCAGAGTTTCAGTTTCTGTCTGCTGTTCCAACCATGCATGGGAGATGCTCAGGACCCATCACTGTCTTCCAGGTTTTTTTCCTTACTGATCCGATCTTTGCAGGCAGCCCAGAGGCCTTCCCTCACGAACCAGGCCAGCTGTGCACTGGATAGGTTAGGGGCAGAGAGTTGGTGCCCTCAAGCACTTTGCTTTTCAAATAGTCTCTTGACCACCTGCATGCAAGTTCTGGGCCTCCACTCACTCGGGTAGGGCAGAAGGATAAATAACAGAGGCAGCCTAGACTGCTGCTAGGAAACAGAGCTGAGGGTATGAACATATTGTTATTTTAATTTTTAGGCTACAGAGTTGCTATGGGTTCCAAATTCACATGTTGAAGTCTTCACCCCCGGAACCTCAGAATGTGACTGAATTTGGAGACAGAGTCTTTATAGAGGTAGGTGATCAAGATGAGGTCATTGGGATGGGCCCTAATCCATTGTGACTTGTAGCCTTATGAGAAGAGGAAGTTTGGACACAAACACACAGAAGGAAGAGCATGTGAAGACACAAAGAGAAGACATTCATCTACAAACCAAAGAGAGAGGCCTGGAACATATTCTTCCTTCAAGGCCCTCAGCCCTCAGAAGGAACCAACTATGCCAACATTTTAATCTTGGACTTCTGGCCTCCAGAATTGGGAGGCAGTGCATTTCTGCTCTTTATGTTACCCAGTTTGTGGTACCTTGTTATAATAGCCTGGGCAAAGTAATACATAAATCATTCTGTTATCTTAGGTTTCAGGCCAAGGTAAGACAAGTGTGGTCCCTTCTAGTTCAGGCCTTGCGACCCAATTAGGGGACAGCCACAGAGGCAGAAGTGAAGGGATCCAAACATAGCACTTTACATAACCTCTGCTCTTAGCATTCTTCCTCCCTCTTCCCTACTGCCTCATATGGCCAGCTGTGGGTCATCCATGAGCAGCTGTGGGAGAACTTTTCAGGCCCTTCCCCACTGCTATGAGGATACTCCACCTCTAGAAGTTTCTCCCTGGCACCTGAAAGCAGCAACAAGTAGGTGACAGGGGATAGCCAAGTTTTCCTAGGGCTGGTCCAGGAACCTTCTCCACTCTCTTCACCAAGAAGCCAGAAGAAGCTTAACCTGTGGGTTCACCTGCTTGTCTCCTCTTGGAGAGGAGCTGGGGGCTGTTTTTAGCACATGCACTCTTTCCTCTCTTTCTGTCTGGTTTTTTTTCCCCCTAAATAAAAGGAGGCAGTTCCTTCAGCATCAGGAGCAAAAAGGAGACAGGGGGCCGAGAAATGAAAGACTGAGAGAGTGTTACACGTAGCAGTGGGCGTATTTCATGGAAAGCAGCCGACAATCACTGTTTGCAGATGCCTTTTATTTTACATTATTTCCTCATCTGTTCAGCTTTCTTGGGCAGGAGTCAGGAAGTTAATATTCTCAGTCACTGTCAGCCTTTTATCTGTCAGGCTCAAAATGAAACTGAGTTGCGGGGGTTTTAAAGAGTCTCAGCCAAAAGGAAAACACATCTCAGCAGCTCTGGCTCACGGGCTGTTGCAGGAGCAGCCCCACCTGCAAGCAGCACCCACTGGGGGCCATCTTACTGGATCTTTTGATTATGGGCTGCTGTGGCTCCCTTAACCAGGACATGGGTCATCCCTGGGAGTCCAGCCTGGGTTTTGGCATCATTAACTCATGAGCATGATGCCACTAGCCAGTGCCTGATTCCCCTTACCGGATCATGCTAGCTGCAACTAAGGGCAGTTTGGCCTGTTAAAGGAGGAAAGGTAGGGAGGAAGTGGCTAACCCCTGCCTCAGTTCTGCTTGGGGTTCTGGAAGGAGTCTCAAGAAGTGGTCTGAACAGAGCTGTGGTGGTTCGGAAACATGCCTCCAAATTCCCTGACAGTACCCTCACGGAAAGGTGAAACCTAATCCTCCTCCCCTTGAACATGGGCTGGATTTTATGTAACAAACAGTTACAAAAGGAACAAAAGTGAGGTTGTGTGATTTCCAAGGCTAGAGGATCAAAGATGGTACGACTTACATCTGCCTCCCAACGCCCACCTTGGGAACCCTGAGCTGACATGGAAGAAATCCGGCTGGTCTGAGGCCACCATACTGCTGGAGGAACTGTGTGGAGAGATCGCATAGTGAGCCCAGCTGTGCCAGCTCACAGCTGTTGGAGTCTTCCCAGCTTAGGCACCAGACATGTGAGAGAAAAAGCCTTTGAGATGTACCCACCTGCTGTCTTCTGACTGCCCTGGCATGAGATAACCCAAGAAAGAGGTGCCCTGCTGAGCCCAGTCACCTCAGAACCATGATCTATAATGTTAAAATGATTATAACTATGTTATACCATTATGTTTGAGGTAGTTGGTGACACAGCAATAGATAATCAATACATTGGCTTTCCCCCTTCTAATTTTGTCTCCTCCAAAGCAAGAGTGTGGAAGGTGGATCTCTTTCTGCTCTGCAAATTTTCCCAGGGCCAGGACAATCTGCAGGAAGGGACTGCTGACAGGTCAAAAGGCCTGAATTAAAGTTCTTATTCATCCTGACATACCTTGGTCTACTTCCTCAACCAGGATGGGCTTCAGTTTCTGCAACTATAACCTGCGGGCCATAGATAAGACTAGCTTCACAGAGATGTTAAAAGTGTCAAATGAGATAGTAGATGTAGCTCCTAGGTTTTTCAACGCCTTGGAATGCAAGATCTCTAAATAACATATTTCTCCACATCCCAACTGTATGGCAGGAAGATAACATACAACCCGTAGCAAGTGTTCCATACATGCTACTCTGAGAGCTTAGGGGTCCTTTGTAACATATAAGCATTATTCAGAAGCTCCTTTTTATTTTTATGCTCTATCATAATTATATGGTGGCAACCAATGAAACTGTTCAGCCATGGAGATTCATTTCATTCTGGAAAGCCTGTAATGTTGCGGCCTTCTCCAATACACCCCAAGCAAAGTAAGGGCCTCTGTTGTCAGTTGGGGGCCTCTGCTGGGGTTGGAAGTCACCGAAAATGCAGTGGAGGGGTCCCTCCACCTAGAATTGCAGAAGCTCTCCTCTGTCAATTACACCTCACCCAACCCCAGACTCAGCTGGACTCAACAGCATATTCGTAAAGCAACAAAATTTGGAAGTAGGCTCTGCAGGAGGGGGCGAGGAGCAAGAATATTACCTTATGCCATGCTATCCCCACACTTAGTGTGGACCCAGAATCCTGGGCTCTTCTTTGAGTGTTCTGCCCTTAGGACCAACCCCTTTGCACTTCTGGGGGTGTCTCCCTTCCTTACAGTATGGCTGCTGCTAATAAAGGCATAAATGCTACAAAGCACTTATTACAGTAATATTATCTTTATATTATTCCAGCATTACTAGTCTGTACGCAGGGGCTGGGGAGACGGGAGAACCTCTTCGGTGCTGTCAGTAATCGGAGGAAGGCAGTTTAGTTTAATGATAATGACTTACACTTACATAGCTGCCCTCATCCCAGAGGACCCTGGAGCACTTTACAAATACACTCACTCTGAGCCTTTCTAACAAATCTGAGCCGCAGCAATGCTTATAAATAATATATAATCTGAGTGCCTCTGTATACTGCAAATGTATGATATAAATATGTATAACTGTAACAAATATGATTTTTGCATGTTACATTTATAATCTTTAAAAAAATGCTAACCTATCATGGGTGTGCAGCCACAAAACAGGCTCATAGGATGCAAAGTCCAATAAATATCGATACTGTGCAACTATTTACAACAGGTACCGGCCTGGGGCTTTTAAAAGCTAAGAAAATCGTTCGGGGTCTACATTCATTGGGTTCCTCTTTCACTGGAAAGGTCATTTTCAGGTCAAGTGTGTTCTAGCTTTGGTACGTCAAATGCACAGATATGAACATTCCTATATGCCCACTAGGGCTAATTCTGAAGCCTCCACACTGATGCTGTGTGATCATGGACATAGCAGGAGGCTTCTCTGGGCCTCAGTTGAATCCTTAACGTAATTGGATGTAAGCCTTTATAGTAGATTGTGGTATTGTTCCCAATGCTTCAGGCTCTTGCTATATTAAAGTTATACATTTAAGCCCTTTGCCATGTGAATTTGTAGCACTTCGCATTAGAATTTACTTTCCTACCCCATGGACTTGAGATTTTCTGATTATTGTTGTATACCAAACTGCCCCAAAACTTAGTAATGTAAAACAACAACCATTTTATTCTATTCATGGATTCTGTAGGTCAGGAATCTAGTTAGGGCACAGCAGAGATGGCTAGTCTCTGCACCACTATGTCTAGAACCTCATTTGGAAAGACTAGAAGGCTAGAGTGACTCCGTGGCTATACGCAGGGATCACCTGCATGTTTGCTCTCTCACAAGTCTAGAGCCTAGGCTGGACAGCCAACCACAACATAGTGGTCTCAGACCAGTCAGACTTCTTATGTGGCAGCTCAAGACTTTATGACCAAGTGATCTGGTGACAAGGCAGAAGATACATCACCTTTTATGACTTAGTCTTGAAAGTCAGCGACACTCTCACTGTTCTCTATTGTTGACAGAGTCACAATCCCATCTGGACTCAAGATGAGGTGAATTAGACTCCGCCTCTTGATGGGAGGAATGTCAAGGTCACAATCAGAGGGGAGAACGTGAGATGGGATATATGGTTTGGCCACCAGAATTTGTTTCATATGCTGTTTAACAAATTGCCACACACTTAACGCCTTGCCACTGTGTATATTTTTATCATTTCCAAAGGTTAGAAGTTTGAGCACAGCATAATTAGGCCCTTTGCTGAATCTTGTAAGGCTGTAACCAAGGGATCGGCCAAATTGCATTCTTTTCTGGGGCTTGGGATCCTCATTTAAGCTCATGTGATTGTTGGCAGAATTCAGTTCCTCATCAGTAAAAGCACCTTGCTAAACATGGTGAAGTTCAATGGTAAAAACCCATGAAGGTTCTCAGGATACCAAAAACAGCGACATAAATAATCCTTATTACTCTCCAACTAGATTTTAAAACTCCTGAGGCCAGAGACACTGCATTGTATTCGTTTTGAAATTACCATAGAACCTAGAGCAGAGCTAAGCACATGGTTGGGTGTCAAGGAGTGTGGTCTGGCTGGATGCATTGAGGAGCAGATAGATGGTCAGGGGATTAAGACTTGAGTTCCAAGGAGATTTTGAGAGTGTATCAAGGAATATGGGGGGGGGGGGGCAGGTATCTGCCCATGTGTGTTACTATCAAATACATAAAAGCTGGCCATTGAAATTAATTATAGAAAACTTATTTTGTCTCCTTATTCTGGAAGACACTAAATATTTCTGGGGAAAGGTGCAATAGGGTGCTTATCATTGGACCTTTGAAGTCAGACAGATTAAGGTTTAAGAGCTGCTTCAGTCTTTTTTCTAGTTGGGTGACCTTTGGCAGGTTACTGAACATCTGAGACTTCAGGTGTTCCATTGGTGAAATGGGTTGTGGGAGGAATAAAGGCAATGTATGTTAAACTGCCCACAGAGGCCATGTAAATGCCTGTTTAGTATCAGCTGGTATTGTGAGGGGCATCAAAGTATAGTGTTTTCAACCTCAGGCTACAGAACCATGTTGCCTGATTCAAAGCCTGGCTACACAACTTCATAGCTGTGTAATGTAGCTCTGCTCTAGTTTCATAACCTTTCTGGTATGCCTTTTCCTTGAATGTAAAATGAAAATAATAATTGTATATGCTTAGCAAAATAGCTCTCTCTCTCTCTCTCTCTCTCTCCATATATATATATATATATATATATATATATATATATATATATATATATGTAGAATAGGACCCATGGCAAGTACTCATTGAATGTTAGCTGTTGTTGGTTTTCTACATTATTTGCTTTTCTTTCTTCTCCCTTTTCTCATCCTTTTTCTTTTCTTTCTCACTGTGCATTAACGGGGTCTTTCCTGTTAGCCATCTCAGTTCTTTGTTGCCTATATTGCAACAGCTCCTGCGGTACCTCAGAACCTTCTTGAGGCAGTTCAACAGACATGTAGCCAAAAGGTGGGAGAATTAAGTCTTATTGAGGATCATTCTCTTCTGGGCCACCCCCATCATCTCCACAGCCACCTTCTGGAACTGCACCCAATTTCCACTCAGCTACTCAAGCCAGAAACCAAGGAATTGAAGCTCTTTCCTCTTTCACCCCTCACTTCTAAACAATCATCAAGCCCTGTCAGTTCTTCCTCCAGAGTCTATCTAGAACCTGTCCATGTCTCTCTACCTCCATGAAACCACCTGGTACAGCCACCATCATCTCTCACCAGGGCATAGCCATAGTCTCCAATTATTCTCACACTTGTCCCTGTAGTCTGCTCTCCACACAGCAGCCGAAGCAATCATTGTCACTCCCTTACTCAAACTTTCCAGTGACTTCCCACTTCATTATGCATAAAATCCAAACTCCTTAGATCAGCCCTTAGGGATTATTGTCCAATTCCTATCATCTTCCCTCACTTCTTAACAAGCCAAGATCCTTCCTGCCTCAGGCCCTTTGTACCTGCTGTTCCTTTTGCTCAAACTGACCTTTCTATTACCCACCCTTCATCTAAATTAGATCCCTTTTTGTCTTTGAAATTGTGTTCTTTTTCTTTGTAAGACTTGCCATAGTTCATAGTTAAATATTTGTGTGCTCATTGGATTTTTGATCCCCCTATTAGACTATCAATTTCATAAGGGCAGGGAGAGCATTCCTAACCTGACATATAGTTGGCTCTCATTAATATTTATTCAGTAAATTAAAGCATTTAAGATTTCCTAGGTTACTTATGAACCTTTATAAACATCTAATACTTATAAGAATTCTTACTGAGAATTCAGAGAGATAGAGAGAAATTTGGCCAAGGTCATCCAGCCAGTAAGGGACAGAATCAGGAGTGAGCCTGGTTGCCCTTGGAGATCCAAGCTCTCATTTTCTCCTCAGTGACTGGGTACAAAGCATCATGCTGTGAGGCTAAGGCTTGTGAAATGTGTAGACAGGTGAGAGAGATCAGTGCCCCCACATGGGGGTGGGAATAAGGATGGGGTTTCACTAAGGTTTCCTATTTACCTCTAGTAACTACAGTGATATACTGTATATAGTCCTGGGTAGTGGGCGCTGTCATGCACCACCTGAATGCCTTTTCAGGACAGGACTTGCTATCTTGCTGTGGATTGCTATTCCTGGACAGCTCTCAGCGCTCAGCCCTTTCAGAGACAGCCTTAGTTGTTGATAACAGCCACAACCAAGATCACACTGCTCCCAAGGTAGCCCACATTCAATGGCTAAGGTGGGCTCTAAAGGTCTGGCATCTGGCCTGAACTCCCTGCAACTCCTGTGGCATTTGAGCTCCAGAGCTTGCCATGGAACAGCCAAGGCTTTCCCTAAACATGCATCACAGGTGATGTCTTCCTCTACTCACTCCTGCTCCCTTCCCCTCCCTCCCCTACTGATCTGACACCAAAGACATTCTCTAAGAAACATTCCACATGCTAAACTGCTTTCTGGGACATCTAACCTGTGACATTCAGTATCCCAGACTTTCCCATCCCCTGTTTAGCTTTTGTACATAGTTCATGTATTTTTACCAAGGGAAGCTCCCGTGCCTTTTTTCCCTCCTGGTGCAGGACAATCTGTAGCTTGCTGTGCAATACTCATTTCAGTGCAGCGGTTCTACAACTTGAGCATGTTGAAGGACTTGTTAAAACACAGATTGCCTGGCACCACACCCAGGGTTCCCCATGATGCTGCTGCTGTCCAGGGACTGTGCTGTGAGAATCACTGGTATAGTGAAGGGAGAAATAGACAGATTGTGGTCTCATCTCAGTTCTAGTTTCTGCGGTCCCTTGGCAAGGTAGCCCCACAAAGTGGGGAACTTACATTAGAGGCCAGGAGACCAAACACATGTAAGTTGTCCTTGCCCTCTGGCTACTACTCCAGGTTTGCATCCAGCTAGGGCCCTGATTTCAAGTTCCGCCTTGCATCCAACTCCCCTTCAGCTTTTCAGCCCTCCTGACACCCTGGGCGAAGCCACTCAGTCTTCTAATCTACTCTCTGTGTTCCTTAAGCTGAAAGTCTGCAGAAGAGCCATGAGAAAAACAGCCAAGAGGTGGGCCAAGGCTCAGGGAACTAACTAATTGAAGAATGACTCCTCTGCGGGGCGTTAATACCTTGCAAAAGAAGTGAATCTACTGGCATTTTTTTAAGAGTTTAATAAAAATATATATGCACCGTGAGAAAATCACAGCAATAATTCCTTGCACCTTTGTTCCAAGAAGCCCAAAGCACTCCCCATATATTATCATATTCATTATCCTATTTTCTTCACGTTTCTCATTAATTTTTTTCTGAGGTGATATATTAATATGGAATTCTAAATCACATTAAGGAGACCATGAGCCCAACTCGTTTTCCTCACCCTAACTCCACCTTTCTCTTCTCCCCTTTTCATCCATCATCCTCACTGCCCCCCTCTTTTTCCCACCCAAGGGAGGTTAAGTCAGAAGCTGTTAAGTAGCTGATGAGGGGGTGACGAGATTGGAGGAGGGCAAGAGTCAAAGTGCTGCTTTGCCAGTGGGCTGCTCTCCCAGGTCCCCTCCCCAGGACCACTGGATCAGGATCAGGACTCTGATGCCCCTCAGGGAAGGAGTACTGCCTTCTACCCCAGCATCCCTTAATGCGTATAAAACCTACTCCTCCCACTTCGAATGCAAGAGGGAAAGAAGCAGGCTCATTACAGATATTATCATGCAGCACTTCATATTTCAAAAAGCTTTATAATCACTAATTAGTTATTGCCAGAGAATATGGAAATGGCACCTTGCTGGAATCCTGCAGACTGGAGGCCAGAGTTCTGCAGCGCTGTATTACTCCTGCAAGCAGGTCAGCAGAGCCTGGTCGCTTGGCCTGCCCAAGTGCTCAGGAAGTGCGGCCAACCACAAGGCAGAAAACATGAGGCTTTTAGTCCTGGCTGTTGTGATTCTGTGTGGACGCTCCCAGGTCACAGGACTGCATTTTGTCAGCCTAGGAGAGCCCAGAGACCTGCTAAATGCTTCAAGTGGTAAAAGAAAAGATACAGCTGAAAATTAAAACAGCATCACAGCCAGAAGAGGCAATGAAGCATAACACTTCCCACTGTGTGGAGTTCAGTTCACAACGCGGTGGCTAGAATGGGCCTGAGATTCATGCCGAGGGTATGCTGTGTACACAGCAATGGTGAGCCCACTCCAGCAGCCTCCTGAAGATCTCAAGGGCTTACAGGTGTTCTGATCAGATTTTGAAGCCCCTAATTCCTATTCCTTTTTAGCTAAAGAATAACAACCATAAGGCTTGAATGCATAACAACCCTGTCCCCCTCCCACCCTGGGCCTTTATCTATTCCATCCTGTCTAACTCTGCATTTCAAAACAATTGCTGAAGAAGGTTAAGATCTACAGTCTGCAGCCCCCTCTGGAGAAAGGAGGGGCAAGGAGCAGCCTCATTCACCCTGAATAACCTTCATCTCATTTGAATTTCATTATAAAATTGCTCAGAAGCTGGAGTCAGAAGAGACCTTCCGGGAGGCGGGCCCTGGCCAGGCTGACTCAGCCTTCTTAGAGGGACAATGTCTTGGATGGCAGCAGAGGATGCAGGGAGAACTTTCTTTTCAGACTCTATCCCTCATTCTTCCTGCAAAGGTGGACTGAGGAAGCCCTACCTGAAAGAAAAATATGAGCAAGGCAGCAAAAATTTACCTTCTAACAAAGCTTGCCCAAACAGGTCAAAAGGGGGTGGGGCACAGGATGAGGAAGAGCTTTTGGCTTACAGAAATTCTGCTAGGCCCCAGGCCTTGGGATGCTCCACGTCTCCAGGAGTGATCAGAAATCTCAAGCACAGAAGTGCTTTCTTCTCTTCCTGGCGTTGGGGCACATGGAGGCCACTCCGTCATCTTATTATGCTTCCCTAATACCTCCAGTGTTTGTGCCAAAGCAGAGCAAAGCCGAGGAGATGGAGATGCGCATCTGCTGGAATTAGGTTTCAGTCTATGTCTTCCGGAAGTGGTGTCTAAAATACACAAGACTTTGCATCCCAGAGAGTCATTTTGCCAGTTGCTAGCGGGCTACCTATCAGAAGCTGCCTCTTCTTCGCACATAACTGTGCTGTGAAAGAGATTGATGTGCCCCTGGACCTAATTTCTCAGCACTCTCGCAGAAGGAACCCACCCACCCTTGCCTGCAATGCAGAAGACAGCCCTCATAATGAGAAAGCAGCGAGGGCCAGCTTGTTTGGCAGGAGTAGGGATGTGAGGGTGGGGTGTTGGACCACACAGGGAGGTTTCCCAACACCTTTGGGAACAAGCACTTATGCAATCTGAGTTCTACTAGGACATGACAACCAGCCCCTTTCTCCCTGTTTCACGCTGAGGCAACTGGCTGGGAGGTCCAAGCCAGAGCATTCCTTTACTGCTTAAAATGTTCCTTCATTCCCTCTTAGCACTCATCGCCACCCCACCCTCTTTCTTTCCTGAGCTCCCAGGGGTCAATGGTATTTTCTCCTTGGATAGGGGTGAGCAAGCCTGTCCTTCCTCAAGATTCCTAGGCCCAAATGACCTCTCTTTCCCTCCTAGCACTCAGAACAGCCATATGGTTTCCCAAACCCAGTCTTGCTTTTCAGTCCAGTCCCCTTTGACACATCAAGCAGACAAAACACACCTCTACTGCGAAGGCAACCCGAAGCCTCACTTCTCCGTTCAGATGGCAGCTGGAAGATGGGCCCATGGAGTTGAGGGGAAACCAGCCTTCAGCTATCTGGATCCCTGGCTCCAGCTTTCAGCCACCTGCACCACCCTGAGAACGAAGTGCCAAATGAGCCTCCAGGAAAATCCCTTTTCTAATCTGTTAAAAATCGACTCTGCTCACTGTTACAAAGACTGCTAAGTGTGAAGGCACATCCCACATCCAGACACTCTCCCACCCCCTCAAAATATGCACACTCACATAGGTACACATACACACACACACACACCATGTATGACCACATGCACACTCCCTTGCAACCTCACACTTGTATGCTCACTCCTATAGGCACACGCAGTCACACACATATACCTCACTGGCACTGGGACATTCATTCTCACCCAAAAGCTCACTCACATGCTTACTCACACTTGTACCCTCACATAGATACCTCAGTTGTATAAAAACACTCACTCACACATGCATACTGGCTCACACACACTCTCACACACTTGTTCTGGCTGTGTACTCAGGCCTGAACCTCAAGGTTTAGATTTAGGTTCTATTACAACTGGGGTAACAGTGAGTTAGGACTGGGAGTGACAGTGGAGGGAAATGAATGGGACCATTCCCTCCACCATCCCAATTGCTCCCCCTTTAGCTGGGTCAGTGGGAGGGGGAAGTGGAACCAGAAAATCTGACAAAGAAGGAAGAAGGATCATGAGAAGGTGGGGAGAAGTGGTGAATAGGGCTGTGGGAAACTTAGTGCCACTTCTGAGGGTTGACAAGAGCAGAGTGAAAGGTATTACGGGGCTGACCTCATAGTTTCCTTCTGGCCCTCAGCAGAAAGACACAATGTAGGGAAAGTACAGGTTTGGGGGTCAGGTCCATTTTCTGCAGGACCTCAAGTCAGGATCTCACTTAACCTCTTCAAGCTGCAATTTTCTTATCTGTAATAGGGATGATACTTGTCTCTTACAAATGTTGGGAAGAAAAGAATAATGTTTGTAAAAAGCTTGAAACACAGGGAGGCATCAACCAATGATCACTATTATCATGGATACTTAAATTAGAAGGGACCTTAGGAGGTGTCTGTTCTTGGCCCTCTTCACAGGGGACTACTTGGGACACATGGTAATGTGCCTCCTTCTTTTACAACAAAGATGTGCCCCTCTTGACTGTTTCCAGTGTACCAGTCACAGAGACAATGGTACAAAGAGTGGCAGAGATTGTAGGTTACACTGCCACTGGTAGAAATAGAAGAGCTGGGGAGGGCTGTGTATGAGGTTAACACAGTGCCATGGGTCAGCTTCCAGGACAAACCCCAAGGAGAGGAGAAATACACCCTTTTCTCTCTTGCTCCTGAGAAAATTATTTGTCTGCTGCTTTAAGGTTTCATCAAACCACCAGACAGGTCCAGAGACACAGGAACCGACTGGCACACAGCCTATCAATGCAAGGAAAGGGCAAAGAGGAAAGAAACTCTCAGTTTTGTGGCCACCTGCCTCAGAGAAATGGGGCTGCCTCCCTGGCTGCTGTCTTAAGAGAGTGGTTCCAAATTGTTCTCTCATCTGTCCTTTGAGCCTATGGGGCATCTTGAGCACATAAACAATGAGCACAGGAAGACTGTCAGTGTTGTATATAAGGGCCCAGACTTTGGAGCCAGGCCTCCCGTGCTTGAATTCTGGTTCTATGACTTACCAACTGTGTAACTCGATTTCAATGTGCCTCTGTTTCCTCATCTATAAAGTGCAGAGACTCAGTCCAATACCAGACCCATGGTAAGTGCTATTGCAATGTCAGCACTAACGATTGTGATTGTACTACTTGACCAGTCGCCCTTCATGGGGAATACCACTTAGAAAGGGGTTGGGTCAACTATGGCTTAAGGCTCAGTTGCAGCCTCACTGAAGCCCTGGTCCAGCCTAAGTCATAAGTTCTAGGGAGCCCACAGGTTTAGCTGTCTTTCCAACAGAGTCCTTATAGTAGATCTGAATCCTCAGTTCAGGCCCACTCCCTTTCCTGTTCTTCCCACAAGATACGCTCAGTCAGAAGCTTTCCCACTTGTTCCTCCTACTTCCCTCTCTCATGGACTCCTGTTTTCATGAACCTTGTTCTTAGTACAAGGCAATGTCAAGGGTGCAGGGCCAGGGCCTGCTGAAGTCCTGGCTCCATCCCTTACTAGTTACTGACCCTGGGGAAGTCATATAACTTCCTTGAGACTGAGACGGTTTCCCACGTGACAAGTGGGAATCAAAAACCTACCTGCCCTACTTCCCAGGGGTGTTTTAAGAAGCTAACAGGAAGGCTCATGAAGAAACTTTGAATTGGATAGCACCAAGAAAGCCAACCACTGCAAATGTGCAAAAGTTCATTGTCTCTTTTTGCCCCTCCTCTGTTCAAAGTATAGTGTTCAAAGTGAGAATGCAAACCTTAACAAGAGTTTCTCCTCCCTACTTGCATGTATTAGGAAACAAGCCACCCCAATGCACTGAAACAACAACTGATAGGTTATTTTAATGAGTCTTTGGGTTGGCTGTGTACTGGTACCAATGTGAGCTGGTCTTGGCTAGGCCCACTCAGGTGCCTGTGGTCACTTGTGCATTGGCTAGGGGGCTTTGGTGACTTGAGTTGAGCTCTCAAATGTCCAAGGCCTAAGCTGGAACAATGGAGCAGATTCAGCTCTGCCTCACTTGTCTCATTCTCCAGCAGACTCCGTGAGTTATGTTCTCATAGCAGAGGTATAAGAGGACAGGTGTGAAAGTCCATTCACACACTTTGTTGGCAGGGGGTGGGTGGTGAGGAGTTGGGGTGGGAAGGACAGCTTCCTCACTGCCTAACACCTCGATCGATGCCTGCTTGAGCATTCTCATATGTGAGCATATATCTCCTTTTGAAGAGTTTCCCCTTTGGAATGTAGGGCTCTTATGCAGTATACAGCCAGAACATCCTTACATGGCAGCCCTGGGCTGACCTGCGTCAGGAGTACACAGAGCTCTGATCCCATCAGGACCTCATTTTCCTCACCTGTAAAATGGAGCTAACGGCTGCTTTGCCTCCAATAGCGCCCATACAAATAACATGACCTAATCCAAATGAAAGCCGTTCTTAAACTGTGATAACTCCAGAGGTGTAACTTGTTATTACAGAGAATAGTGGCACCTGAGTAGACAAATTTCAACCTTGGAACCGGGGAACAACATTTTAAAAAGTGGAGAGGATTTTCCAGGGAGGGAGGGAGTTTAGAAGGAAAGCCAAGACCCAGGAATTAAGAGGTTCCAAGAGGGTGGGCAGAGGGGAAGCAAGGAGGGGGCAATGGGTAAAGAACGGATTTCCTTTGGACCATGGCAGGCCCTAATAGAGGAAAATTGCGTGAAGAAGTGTGCTGGGGGAATGCTGAGCCAGCAGGGAGGAGGGAAAGTTAACACAGTCAGGGCTCCAGGACTTTCTGCCTGTACAAAAGGACAGCAGTTGGGGGCCCATGCACGCCTGGCACCACTGTTTACTTTCAGCTTCTGGGAGCCAGGTGGATCCGCAGCGCGATCTTCGCTGAGCCATTCTTTGGCCCCAGCTGCCTAGCGGCAGGCTGTTCTGAATCAAAATAAAGCGATCCCCCTCCAGCAGCCCTCCTCCTCCAACCAGCTCCCACTCTGAGCCCTCCTCTGAGCTAGACTGCCACACTGAGGCGGATCCAAGCACCGCCTTCAGGTCCACCCCGGCTTCTGACAGCCCCCGTGTCTCCGGGATTGCCAGACATGGTCCCCGGGACTCAGGGTTTCCCTTCTCGCTCCCTAGTAGGAAGCGGTGAGGTCGGGGAGCATCCGAAGATGAGAGGCCACCTTCTCTGAAAGTGCGCTGAGCCCGCGCGCAGCGCTAAGAAGAGGGAACGGATTTGGTTTGTCTGAGGGCCGGGCCGAGTGAGGGGGTAAAGGGGAGTGGGAAGGGGGTGGGAAGATGAAGAAGAGGAAGAGAGAAGGAAGGCGATGAGGGTGGAAATGGAGGAAAGAAGGGGTGGGAGAGAAAGGGGTAAGACGGGAAAGGGAGGCAGTGGAAAGAAAGGGGGATGGGAGGAGAGGCGTGGAAAGCAAAGGAGGTGTTGGATGGCAAGGAACAATGGAAGGGAGGGGGCGGAAAGGAGGGAGGAAGAGAAAGGAATGTAAAGTGGGGTGAAGTGGAGGGTGGATGGCGGTGAAGGTGGGAGAAGATAGAGGAAGGGAAACTGGACATTGAAGAGAAGAAAGGGGGAGGGAGGAAGTGGGGAGAGAGGATGTGAGGGCTTTGGCTCTGCTTTTTGTCCCCTATAACTTCAGGGTCCCCCAGCAGTCAGCTACATACGCAGAGGCACATACATTTCTATGAGGAATCTTGTAAAAAGAAACCATCCAAAAGGGAGAGTAAGGGAAAGAAGGCTCTTGAGAAAAGTAGGTGTAAGGGTTCTGAGGTGGCATATCCTAACCTTGGACGTGAGTGACTGGAGACAAAAGTCCTGGCCCAATGCCCGGTGGAGCAAGCCCTCAGGCGAGTCAGCTAGTCCAAATTCAAACCTCTCCTCTGTCTAGGAGGATCACTGCTTATGTGACTTTGGAAACAGGTGCTAACTTGCCCCGAGTACTAGTTACATTTTTTTAAATGGAGATCATTTAAATACCGGCTTCACAGGGATGTTAAAGTTCACTTAGGTTAAACAAGCAAACCAAAAGAAATGTAAAGGCCTTGGTCTTCCGGCTTGTAAGAGATACCAGTTGGCTGGCGCACCTATGCCTTAGCCGCTGTGTATTGACTGACCGCTTTTCAAATGGGATCGCCCTTGCTAGAGAGAAAATGCCTGGGAGATTATCATCCATTCCCCCCTGGCTACTGACTGCTGTTGGATGGCTGGGGTGCATGCAGAAACCTGCACCTTTGCCTTAAGGTGGGTAACTTCTGGGCTCCCTGAAGGATCAGCCTGAGTCAAGACTTTAGCTAAACCCACATTTGTTCAGCTTTCCCCCTGACCTATCCTGCTTCCCTCATGGGCTTCTCTTGAGAGCCTTCCCTCAACAGATCCCTTGTACCTGTCTCAAACTCTGCTTCTAGAGACCACCTAAGATAGCACCTTCTTGATGATTAGTTGTCAATGTGCTGGAACCAAGGATGGGTGTAAAATTGCTGACAGAGTTACCCGGAGATGGGAGGTCACACACAGCCCTATTATCCAAAGTGGTCATGTCAGGCCAAGTTGTGAGCCTTTGGCAGGCTTCAGGCTGCCTTAGGCTGGTCCTTCCTGTCCTGAGAGGATGGGAAGGTGGGTGGGATTCAAATGACATCAAAACTAAAAACAAGTGTGGGGGCTATCCTCTAAGGCTATGGTTTCCTAGAACAGCAGGCTGAAACTGTATCTTAAACATTCCATAATGGCCACTGAGAGGTCTGCAGGTCAGGAGGCTGCTGATCTTGGGACCTTGTTGAGATGAGGGAGTTTGGGAGTGATTTAAGAAATGAGAAGGAGTCAGGGCACACTTGAATGGCAGAGGTGCCCACAAAGATTCCATTCTGTTTGCAATTAGTCTAGGGATGCCCTCATTTGCATACGGTTCACAAATTTGCATAAAATGGCTTGAGGCCCTAACCACAAGTACAGAAAAAGAAAATAACATGAATCAATTAGCGGGACTGGCTGCAATCGGAGCAAGCCTTGTGCTAGGGAATCTCTCATCTCTTAACTCAGGAGCACTAGGTTGGCAGGAAGGCAGCTGGAAGGAGAACCCTCCAGACTAGCCCAACTGCCAGCAGGGGGTGAGAGGACCCATGGAAGGGGAACCCTGCCTCCAGCCTGCCTAAAAGTGGAAACTAGCATTTGAGCCAAGGAACTATGAAACTGGGGCCTGAGCCAGCAGATACAGGCAGCAGGCCCTGGCTAGAGGAGGAGGTGTGAGAAGACAGCAAGGAAAAAGGACATGAGAGAAGACAGTGCTGTGTATTAAAGGGACCATGCCCAGCCTTCATGTTTATTGAGAGCCTTTTCTACCTCTGGCCTGAACCACACATCCTTCCGTTTGATTCTCATGACAATCATATGAAACTGGTACAATGACCCTATGGAAGAGATTCAGAAACATAAGTTTAGAGATGTTATGGATTTACACAGGATAATACTAGCAAATGACAAATCTGGGTCTGCCCTGCTCTGGAGGCCTGTAGCAACCTCCCACTGAGAATGGCACCTGGTCTGCAGCTGGAGTGCAATAAATATTTGTTGAATGAATGACTGATGTATGTGGGTGTAGAGGTTCAGAACGGACCTCCCCAGGATGTGCTGCTTTGGCATGAGAATTATTTTGAGCTGAAGGCAATCAAGACCCTGAGGGCTCAAGAAAAACGTTTACCTCTCTCTTAAAGAATTTAAGTTGGGAGTCTTGCCCATAATAAGAGTTATCAACAGAAATAATCTTTTATGAATTTTCTATAGGGCCCAGCAAACTTCTAATTACTGAACATGGGTTCTTCTTATCATTCTCAGCTCAGAACGTCATATATACCATTTTCTCTTTTTGTCTCTGAACTTCACCTGTATGTGAGGTCTCCGAATCTCTCATGTATGTGGGGTTCCCATATGTATGTAGGAAATTAAATTTGGTTATTGTGTTTTGCTAGTCTGTCTCATGTAGATTTGATTGTTAGACCAGCCAAAAGATCCATAAGGGCACTGGAAAGTTTCCTCCTCCCCTACATGGGAATGAGATTTGAGGAGAGGTGAAAGTTAAGGCAAGGATGCTGTGCATCAGTTCTTAAGAAGAAACAGGTTAACCTAGCTGGTGGCAGAGTGAATAGGGCACTGGCCTGTGAACTCAAAGGTCGCTGGTTCAATTCCCCAGCCAGGGCACATAACCAGGTTGCAAGCCAGGTCTCCAGCCAGGTACATGGCTGGAGGCAGATGAAAGGCATCCATACATTGATGTCTCTCTCCCTCTCTGCCTCTCTACCTTTCCCTCTCTCTGAAAATAATAAATAAAAATAATCTTTGAAGAAGAAGAAGAAGAAGAAGAAGAAGAAGAAGAAGAAGAAGAAGAAGAAGAAGAAGAAGAAACAGGTTAAAGGTGAACCACAGGATACAAATTTCTAAAAAAAAAAAAAAAAAAAAGCAAGCAGCTTGGAAGTCTGGGAAGACATGGCTAAATCACGTTTCTCCCACCTCATAATTTCTGTGAGCCAGTCCCTTGGTTCCTCTGTGGCATCACCCCATCTTGCCATCTTTGCTTGCTCACCTGAGCCCTACCTAGTACTGGCTGGTATGCCACGTTTTTTATTCTGGTCTGGAACTTGTGGTCCTTGGTCAGGAAGCAGGAGCCATAGTTAACCAGAGCTAAGATGCTGAGGTCATAGAGCCCAAGCCCATTTCCCACTGCTGAAACTATAAGGGCTCTTATCTTTCATTCCTATCTGCTAGCAAGCCTTTGCTGATGAATCACCAATTTCTTTCTCCATCTCTCTCCTTCCCTTTTGCTCTGACCCTGATGGTTTGTAAGAACTCTCAGGATTTTTTTGCTTCTGCTCTCTCTGAACCTCCTTCTCTTCCAGAGCCACTGTTAATGAATCAAATTGCCCTTCAGCTTGAATTATGGGGAAAGCAGCCTCACCCACCACTTGCAATAGATGGGGTGGCTGCCCCCAGATCCACACTGGACTCATTGCAACGACTCAGAGTGGATGTTTATTTTTGAATCTCACATCTTTTATCTGAGAAAATGGACTACCAATGGGAAACAATTACCTACCACTTACCCCACAGGGCTGATGGGAGCAGATGGCACGTGCAAGGGAAAAGCAGCACAGTGCATTAATGTCATCAGCAACGATCACAGCCATAATGAGTCCGCATCACGGGGACTGAAAACCAAAGAGAGGAAAGAGCAACAGCTGGGTACTTCAGCCAGATGTGGTCACAACCACCCAAAAGGCTTGTTCCAGTTTCGCTTAATGGGCAGAGAACAGTGTGAAGCTACAAGAGGACCCACAGGAAACAGCCCCTGCTTTCAAGCCTGCCCATTATCAGGTAGCCATTCTGCAGGGAGCACGTGGCAATTCATTGTTGACCTGGGCCCACTGAACTGCTTGCTTCCGCTCTGACTGAATAGTGTGCATGCGTGCGTGTGTGTGTGTATGTGTGTGTGTGTGTGTGTGTGTGCCCCCGCTCATTCTGCCCAGAAGGAAATGCAGGAATCAGACATAGTAAGGTCTCTAAACCTTGCAGTAACGTTCAAAGATAATACATAATGAATAGGAGAAAGACCTGCAGCGACACTTTATGATTTACTGAATTAGGACACTGTGATATCAGCCACCGTAAAGACAGAATGGCAGGTCAATTTCTTAGCTAGAGAAAGGACAAGGATGAGGACCAATGATTCAGCCAGTGTCCCTGACACTTCAGAGTGTTTTAGGCAGAGAAGGAAAAATTACCCCACTGCAGAGTCCCTGCCCACCTTGCATCACAACCATAATGTTGTTCCTCACTATCATCCCCCCATTGCCTTTGCTTTCTCAAAGCCCAGAGCAGAGAAAAAATGTGTTTTAGGTTCTTTCCTCTCCTTTCCAAGTGGACCATGAAGTGGGTTTTATACCAACTCCACGGATGTTCAGGTCTTACTCAGCACACATTATGGTTCTTAAATTCTTGAGGACAGGTTTTTCTTACTAGTGATAACCAAGTGAGAAGGAGTTTGCTGGCACATGTATGTAGGCAATGGATGAACTCTTAAAGATGCACAAGCACTTTCGACAGAACTCAGTAACTCCCAAAAAGTTGCATTATTTTGAGAAGCATCAATATTTACAGTCATTTTAAACATATTTTGCTAACTTTTTTGTAAAAACAAAGATAAAGTTTATATTAAGCCTAAGCATTTCAAGTTTTAGTTGATCTTTGCTTCCATATTTTTTAGTGTCTGTGAAGGTTAGTGAACTCCTCAGCCCACTAGGTCTGGCTTCTGTCTCAACTACTCCAGTGAAAATGCTCTCTGCAACTACCTATTGGGTTCTACATTCAAAGGACACTTAACAGACCTCATTTTACTTAACACCTTGGCAGCTTTTGACACTGCTGACCCCATCTTCTTCCCAGAATGCTCTGGCTTAGCACTGCTCAAAAAGCATGTCTTGTGGCCCCATATCAATAAGCACAGAAACTAAAATAATATAAACTTGAATTGTTCATAGCAATTCAAGTTTTTGTCTGCTGATTATAAGAATAAAAATGGAATTTGTATTTTGAATTATTTTGTTAATCCATTTTTGTTGCATTTTATTACAAAAATATTGTCTGTGACACATTGGTGTGGGAATCCCTAGTCCTCTTACAAAGATAAGAGTAAGAAACACTGCTATCTGTACTGAACACTCTTATCTGTACTGAATTAGGTTCTACTAGCCTTCCTTCCACTCCACTCTTTTGAAAAGTTTGCACATTGCCTTCATCTCTCTCGTTTCCACAGGTGTTTCCTTTCCTGATGAAAACTTGTGCATCTCTTGGGTCTCAGCAGAGAAGCCATCCCTCCAGGAAGCCTTTCCTCTTTGCAGCTATGGAGCTCTGTACTGTAGACATAGTCCACATCAGACTCCATTGCAACTGCAAACATCTTTTCCTCAGCTCTAAGCTCAATGCTTAGCATGCCAGGGAAGCCCAATCAACCTCCGCACTGTGAGTTTCACTTGAGGCAGTCCTGGGAGCACACTGTTTACCAAGTTAGAAGGCATTGTCAGTCCGCTCATTTCTTCCTATTTTTCACGCTTCCTAATTCTTACAGTAGGCTTCGCAAGTTAACAATGCATTAAAAAATGGCCCAATACCTTTTGTGGGCCAAGTCTGCCAGAATGCCCTAGGCCAAAAATCATCCTGTACTTGATTTCCCTTTTCTGGGGAGGGAGAAGACACAGCATCCTGATGGTCTGAGGGCATCCTGGGAATATGCCAGCCTATGTGGAGGAAATTGCCTCACGTTGATTTAAACACAGACAGGGAACCTGAATTTAAGTTCTGACCATGTAGTGTTGCCCACCAAATGGAATTCCACACCCTTCCCTGTCTTGTGCCTCAGTGTCTTGTAGGGTGAATGAATGGTAGCCAGAATGACCCTTGGGGCTAATCTGAGGGGGATGCTAATTAGTAATCCTATAGCACACTGAAAATAGAAATGTCAAGTATTGCTATTAATAGTCATGTTTCCTCTGCTCTGGTTTCCAAGGTCCCTTCTACTTTCACTTCAAAACCTCTGGAAAGTGGCAAGAAACATGACTTGGAGGTAAAAGAAAGCTGCAATTGTAGTGTACCCCAGGATAACTGCAAAGATAAAATGTAGATGAATGTGCTGCCTTTCTAAAGTGACCATGAAGACAAAAACTCTAAGAAAAAGGTTAACTGCTTTAATACATAAAAATGTGAAACTTTGTCTTTAAAAAAAAAAAAAAGAAAAAAGCCAGAAACAATTAAAGGGTAAATAAAAAACTTCACTTAAAAAAAATAGGTAGCAATTGAAAGAAGAGTATCCTTAATATGTAAAGTGCTCTTACAATCAATAAAAAAGTGAGGAATACCCAAATAGAAAAATGGGCAAAAGGCATGAGTAAGGCAATCCACAAAAGAAGATATACACCTTGACTATATATGAAAAGTGAGTAAGTTATGTTTTATTTGGCATCTTTTTGATACCTGTGAGACTGAACCTATAGTAGGGGCAGGGAGGTGAGGGGGTGGAGGGATTGAGCAAAAAGGGAAAAAGACTCATGGACATGGACAACAGTGTGATTGCTGAGGAGTGAGGGGGGGCTGTAAGGGAACTAAATGGTAATGGAAAAATATAATAAAGATATTTTTAAATGTTAAAAGCAACAACCGAAGAATATCATTTTTAATTTATCAGATTGACAAAGATTGATTATCTCCAGGCAAAATGAGGGTAAATGGGCATTGACATTTACCAGTAATGGGACTGTAAATAGTTACAGCTTTCCTGGAGAGCAACTTGGCAATGCATAACTAAAGACTTGTCCTTTGACTCACAGATTCCACCTCTAGGAATGAATCCTAAAGAATGATCAAACAAGCCCTGGCTGGTGGCTCAGTGGATAAGGCACCGGCCTGTGAACCCAAAGATCGCTGGTTCAATTCTCCAGCCAGGGCACATAACCAGGTTGCAAGCCAGGTCTTGAGTCAGCTCCATAGCTGGAGGCAGATGAAAAGCAACCATGCATTGATGTCTCTCTCCCTCTCTGCCTCTCTTCTCTCCCTTCCCCTCTCTCTGAAAGTAATAAATAATTAAAAAAAAAGAATAATCAAACATGTAAAGATGTGTATGGTAAGATTGGTTATCTCAATGAGGTTTGTAGTAGCAAAACTGGAAGCTATCCAAATGGGTATAAATAGCTGATTGGTTAAGCATACAGTTGAATACTATGTAGTCACTTTAAAAAGATGAATAGCTCTATATCTACGTATTGATATGAAAGCTGTCACTAAATGTCACTAAATGAAAAAAGTTGAAAAACTGGAGATGTATAATAATTTCATTTTTGAGGATTTAAAAAAGTGTGTCTATGTGTGTTTGTGTGTGTCTAGTAGAAAATTGGGTAAAAGTGCTTTGCAATCATACTTAATTTTTTCATTTAAGTGTAATTGGTATACTATCTTATATTGGTTATATTAGTTTCAAATGTACAATGTGGTGATTGAGTGTTTTTATACCTTATAGTGTGATCACCCCACTAATTCTAGTAATCATCTGTCACTATGTAAATGTATCATATGACAATATTATTGACTATATTCTGCTTCTCTTTTTCACCCATCCCCTCCCATCTGGTAACCATACCTTTAGTCTTTATTTTCATGGGTCTGTTCTTAGTTTATTTCTTTGTTTGTTTGCTTTTTAGATTCCACATGTAAGTGAAACCATATGGTATTTGTCTTTCTCTGCCTGACTTATTTCACTTAGCGTAAGTGCAACCATACTTTTTAAATGATGAGATTATAAGTAATTCTAATTGTCTTCCTTTACATTTTTTCATCCCTTGATTATTTTTACAATGGAAACTTACAGCTATCTCCATTGAAAATTATATTTAGAGAGGTGGAAGAATCAACAAATAAAACATAAGTATATAAATTAAAAATTTTAATCAGTTGTAAATTTGATTTTCCCCTCTGAATCATTACTTTATTACTTATTTTGGAATGCATTTACTGTATTCATGGAAACTTCCCTACCCCTAGCAGCCTCACCTTTTTCTTTCGAAAATATTTTGGAGCCTTCTATCACATTAGCTGCCCCTGAAATAATTATTGGGTATAATACTTGTATTTTTTATTTTAAAAATTTCTAATACAAATAATTACTAATAAACTCTGCTAAAAAGCTTCTGTCCCCAGGGACATATATTATGATCTCAATACTTTGAGTGAAGTATTTGGCATCTTTGTGAAGTGTGGTAAGAGGTCTCACCGGGACCATCTCCACTGGGATCAGTCTCCCCAGGTGCATAGGGCACCCTTCACCCTTACTGGTAGCTAGCAGCCCAGCTAGCACCTCAAAGTAACCTTTCCATGTTTTAATTTCTGGTTGTATTCTTTTCTTAAATATTTTATTTATTATGTTTAGAGAGAAGGGAAGGGAGAGAGGCAGAGAGGGAGAGAGACCAACGTGTGATTGCCTTTCACCTGCTTCCAGCTATGGACCTGGCTTGCAAGCTGGGTATGTGCCCTGGCTGGGAATTGAACCAGCGACCTTTGGGTTCACAGGCCGGTGAAATTTCTGGTTTTATTCTTATAGGATCGAATCTAGGCCTGTTCTCATGTTTAGAAATGAAACCCGGTATGCCAAAGTGTCTTCTGTTAATAACTTTCATGTCATTTTAGTATCAGGACAGGAATATGAAGGGTGTATCCATCTTTCACTGAGAAAATATTTGCTAGAGAAATAAGAATATAGTAAAATCACACTTGTCTGGACAGTATTATTATTATATATCAAAAGGTATACTATATATATAGTATATATTGATATACAATATATAAATGATACATATACCCTACATATATACCATATGTATACATAGATGTAATTTTAATTTGAACCATATAAAATTTATTATATTTAACTCTTTTTGACCTATAGAAATGGCAATTTCATATGGTTCAACATTACATATTGTTAGATTGGTATTATCTGGACAGTTTTATACTGTTAGCAGAACTAAACATACTAATATTCTGATGTTGTTGTTGCCTTTGTACAGAAGTGAAAATCTTGTTCCAGGGAAGCAGAAAAATGGGCATTTGGGTGGATTTTCCTCTGACCAAAGTGTGTGCATGTGTGTGTGTGTACTCTTGGAAATCAAGTACAAAATCATCCCACATATTTTTAAAAAATTAGTCTTAATCATAGAGACTTGTAAGGTAAGGGCTGCTACTCTGCATCCTTAGAAAGTTTACCAGGCTCTGATCTTTGAAAGGGCAACAGGGACAAAAAAATTAGTCTTAATCTAACTTTCTCCTTTCCTTACTTCATTAAAGCTTTTTTTGTTTGTTTGTTTGTTTGTTTTTGAGTTCATTTCTTTTTCAGAACTTCTATCTTTAAAAAAAGGAAAACAATTCTTCCCAGGTGACATTATTACATTGCTTGTAAATTTTGCATGTTGTAGCTCTGCTGATCCTCCTTAGAGATCATTTCATCCTTTAACAGCCAGCCAGAAATGTGAAGCAAATTGCCCAAGTTCATGAAGCTTATTAGGGCAGAGCTGGGACTAGAACTCTGGGCTTTTCTACTCTACCATCCTGCAGAGGGAGAAAGGGCTGTTATCATCAACTCTCCTCATGAAGTACAGGTCGCGGGCTAAGTTCAATAGCAGGGCCAGGAAATAACAGCCTGGAAAGTCTGAGGGAAAAGACCATTAGTTGACAAATTATCATGATCATTTTTAATGTTATTATTCATATGCTATGTCTGCTGCAGAAAACACAGGTTTATTTAAAATGCACATAATAATTTGAGTTTGCTCCAACATTTATTTTCTGTCTAAATTATTTTTAACTGATATGAATGCAAAGACTTCTGAAAACAAAAAGCAAGGCTTTTTAAAAAATCCATAACCTTAAATTAAGACCACATTTATTCACACTGCTGCTTGCAGCCCAGAACTTTCTTCCTTTTAACTCTTCAGTGGCATCAGCAAGCCATATTTCCACCTCTTGTCCCAATTTTTATTTTTTCTTCTAGTAATTGCATTGGAAGACCAAAGTATAATGCATTTCACAGTAAGAATCCTAATGGGTTTTTTGGTAAACTAGCCAGACCAGCCTACTTCCCCAATGAAAATTTGCCTCTAATTGATTTCTATGTAGAAATAGCAGCTGCTGATCAGAACCACCATGCACGGTGGGTAATTATTTTATAAGGACAAGCACTTCCGTCATGATAAAAGAGAAACAACAGGACCCTGAGAGAGACACACAGAGAAGGCCAAACAGACAGACACACAGATAACATCCAGCAAAAAGTTGATTGCAGGACCCACAGCCACACCACCTTAAATGGAAAGTTTCTGATAACCCCTGATGGAGTGGAGCCAGGCAGAGACAGGGAAGGGCATGGGGGCGGGGGAAGTACAATCTTGCAGTCAGGCAAGTATTGAGGGTTAGGCAAGACCTCTTTCTGGAGAGTGTGTACTAGCCCCAAGCTTGTTAGGGGGCGCTGTGGGGCTACAAGTGCAAATTCCTCATCCTACGGAAAGGCAGCTTCAGTAGGCCTGCTGTGGTTGAAACCCCCATAGCTCTTTTGGCAGAGAGTAGGTGTGTCCTGGCTAGGTTCCAGTTTGGGTAATTACAGCCTGTCAACCTATATTCCCCCCAGGATTGCAGTTAAATATGGTACCCGTCTTCATAATTAAATTTTAGCTCTAAAAGGACACTCGATTGTCATGTTACGTGACAGTTAAATAGCGGCTGCATGGTACCCCAGAGGTAGCTGCACTTTTGTGGTGACTACAAAGATTTCTCTGGGTGTAATAAATGACCTGTATAGACAGAATTGAGGGGCTCTTTCTGCTAAATTAGAGTTGGTAACTATAGGACTTTGCTCATCATTAAAATCTTTTTCTCAAATTCTTTCGGGGACAAAGAATATGGGCAACACAACACTCCAATATGGTTTCCAGTTCCTTCACCTGGAAATAAACATCAGGATGCCAAGTTGCTACAGGACAGAGGAGGCCTCCAAGGCCCTTTTCAGCCCCATGTCCCATTCATTCATTTGTCTTAATGTCACAGGCATCCTTACCTGTTTCTAAAGGTATCATGTACTTTCTCCCACTTGTGTCCCTGGTTCGCCGGCAGTCTGGAACAACTTTCTTTTGTTTTCTGTTTACAGAGACCTTTTATCCTAGCAAGGTCCAGCTCAAATGCCACCTCCATCATGAAGCCATCTTGAATCTTCTCCAAACAAATGTTTCTCCTCTTGTGGCCCCAAAGTACTATATATTACTACTATCCTTACTCAGCATTTATTCAAATTTGTCTTAGTGTTGTTTACATATTTGGCACCTAAACTTAACTATGAGGTCCTTGAGGGCAGGAGCCTTCATTACTTTCCTTATCCCTGAACACTATACTTAACAAATATTTGTGAAGAAGAGAAAGAAGGCATCCCTCTCTTTCTTCTTTTAGGGCATAAATAATAATAGCTGATATCCATTGAGCGTTCACTATATTTTGATCATTTTTCTCAGCACTTTACAGGTACTAACTCATTCAACCCTCATCATCCTATAAAGCATTATTATTATTATCTTATTTTTATAGATGAAAATACGGAGGCACAGACATGCCCAAAGTCACACAGCCAGTAAGTGATGGTGCCAAGAACAAAACCCACAAGGCTTACTTACCCTCGAGCTTCATATGCTTACACTGCATCATATAGGTTTTTAATTAAACAAATCACTATCTACGCTGTTATTTAAATTTCTAAAGGCGTCGTGAGTGTAAGAAATTGATGAGCTATAATGCACTGTCTCCATCTTACTTAGGCTACCCTAAATAACAAGTGGGCTGCTTTCCGAAATCCATATTTTTGTTTGTCAGTTTCCCTCCTTGGGCAATTATTTCACACAGAAAATGAGAAGGTGATAATCTAAAGTATTCACAGCCAGTCTTGCCTACCGAGGTGTGAGCAAGAAGGAAGATAGCGTGTTGTGATTAGAGAGAGGAGAAACAAACCCCGGTGATTGCAATGTGTAAGGAAGGGGTCAGCCTCATTATTCTAATGCATAGTTTTCTGCACCCATAGAAATATTTTATTCCAACAAGTTAATTCCTTTAAGTGGTGAGCACTGAGTGTGGCAGACACGATTATCTTTCTTAGGCTCCTTGCTGCTTTCTCCCCACCCGGCTGGGAGAATGATTTCTGCACTCACCTCGTGCAATTAGAAACAGCCCCACAGGGCAGAGGTGCAGCCTGCGCTCTGAGATACTCTTCTGCCGCTGAAATAAAAACAGCCTTTGAGAATATTCTCCTGCCAAAATCATTTTAGCATTTCACTGTCACATAGTGGTGGTGGTGGTGGGGGGGGGGAGAATGAATATGAATCCTTCCCATGCACAACTGGCAAGACCTCCTGAGTCTTTCCCGTGTACAAGGAAATTAATTAATTTCCTTTTTTATTTTCGAAAAAGCGGGCCATAAAAACATAGTTCAAGATGTTACATTTTCATAAGGAAGAAGTCTCAATTGTAAATGAGTTCCTCTTTTAAGACAAGGCTGTAATTAGATTGTGCGGAGCGATGATGAATGATGAGGGTGAAGGGTCTTTGCTTCTTTCTGGGGAAAGAAACATCTGAGAAGGAGGAGGCAAGGGCTGCCTCGGGTGGCCATGCCAGTGCCAGCAGCATAGACCATTCTGCTTCCCATGGAGCTAAAGAAGAAAGGTTGTTTCTAAACCTGGGAGTAATAATAACAGGAAAAGCAATTTAGAGGGTGAGCCAAAGTGGTTGCCTGCAGCAGAGGCCAGCAGTGCCAACAGGGAGCGCTGTGCAGTGCCCAGCAGCCTCCCCTTCGCTGGCAGATCCCCAAGTGCTTTCTGCACTTTCCCTTTCAATCCCAGCGTACTTTCTCTTGCATTTACTAGAAAGAGTAGCTGCCCCTTCACAAACGCTTTACTTCGTTGTTGTTGTTGTGTCCACACGCCTGTGACGGACTGAGGTTTTGTTCCTTCCTTTCCAAATTCATATGGGGAAGCCCAAACCCCTAGGGTTTCAGGACGTGACTGGATTTGGAGATAGGGCCTTTATTTCTTTTTAATTTCTTTTTCTTTTCTTTTCTCTTTTACTGCTGTCCTGTTACAGTTGTCCCAATTTTTCTCCTGTTGCTCTCCACTGCCCCCACCCCCAGGTCAATCCCCACATGTTGTCCATGTCCATGGGTCATTTATACTAATTCCTTGACTAAACCCTTCCCCTTCTTTCCCCTTTCTCCCCCTCCCTCCTCCCCTTTCTCCCCCTCCCTCCTCCCCTTTGGTGGCGATAGGATCTTTAAAGAGGTGATTAAGTCAAAATAAGGCCAGTAGGGTGGGCCCTAAAATCCAATATGACTGTTGTCCTTGGGAGGAGAGAAAATTTGGACACACAGAGAGACCCCAAGGTTGTACGCAAACACCATGTGAGGACACAGCAAAATGCAGCCATCTCACCAAAGAGAGACGCCTCAGGAGCAACCAAACATGCCCATAACTCGATCTTCGACTCCTGCTTCCAGAACTGTGCGAAAACTTCTATTGTGTAAACCACCCGTTCGGTGGTATTTTGTTTTGACAGCCCAAGCAAACTGATACCCAACCATTAAAAATATATAGTCCATGGACCATTTTCATCAGAAAGTCATGAGAGGATTAAAATGCAGATTTCTTGGTACCATCCATACCTTCTAAATCAATTCTCAAGAGTCTAGGAATTTGCAGTTTCCCCCCCAAACAGCCCAGGTCATTCTAGGGCACACAATTTTGGGAAATCCCTGTAGCTAGAATCCCTGAAGAGAGAAAGTGTCATGCCAGTATATGGGTGGAGATCTGAAGGGGGCTGCCCCAAGGCCATACTGCCCAACACTCTCCCATCAGGAAGGTACTCTTTGCAGTTAAATATTTCCCTCTTCCTGGTGGATCTCTATGCAGTGCAAATAGCTCCTGGATGGGGGTGACAAATTAAGTCAATAACCTTTGAGTATGAATTCATTTATCAGCTGAATTCTTGTGGGATTGGAAGGATGCCAAACCTAAGGGGGAAAAAAAAAAAACAGGAGAGCGGGACTAAGTACGGAGGGAGGATGTTGGGAGATGTGAGTGTGGTTCAGACTGGGGAAAAGGTCCTGCCTTGCCCCACCAGGAGCAAGAAGACATCCCCATAGATGAGTAGTGGTGGAGCCCACAGAGCACTGCTCTCTGACAGGAAGGGGGCCTGAGAGATGGTGATGGGGATTTGGGAAAAGATAGCTGGTTCCAGTTGTCTACTGTTTTCTGGTTTGCTGCTTGGAAGCTGAGGGCAAAGTTGGGCCTACTTTCCTTCCTCCCTAGGAGTGATGTGTGCAGAGGTGAGCTGAGAGAATAGGAGAGGGTCATGGGCATTGGGGTGAGCAATGCAGATGACAAGGGTGGGATGCAAAATATTTCACAACAGGCGTGGCTTAGACACAACCCATGAGAACAGAAGGCAGGCAGAGGCTTGACCAGAGCCTGACCATCCTGTTGTTTAAGGACTTAACTTTTCAGGGTCCCTGGCACTGTGCTTTGCCCATCACTCACAGCCTCGTTTGAATGAGCAAGATGGTCTAAGAAGGTGGCTCTTCAGTCTTGCTTTATATTCTTGTTGCTTGCATTGGTTTGTTTTTAAGAAAGAAAGAGGCATCCCTGTTTCTCCTCACCCCCCAGGGGCCTGGTTTAATTCACTTTAGGGTTCAAGCTCAGTGTATTCCAGGCCAAAGCAATTCACATGTGATTGTGTCATGCCTGTCTTCCCTTCCTGACTCTTTCAGAAAGCTGTAATGGCTTTGGAGCATCAGCCAGTGGGCCAGGACCAGTCTCCCAACTGCTGACAAGTGACCGCCTTGGAGAGGGCTGCCAGGGGGCCAAGCCAGGGCACTGAGATTGATAATGAGCTGGAACTCAGAGCCCTCTGAAGGCCTCAACGGATGTCTGTCACCAAGCTGGAGCATCAGGATATGTGTGCCAACAGCCAGGTCACATCACAGCCCATTGGGTGCTTGGTGTTGAGGAAAGCTCTTTCTGGCTTTCTATCTTCTATGGGAAAGGGTGAAGATCAGGTGAAAAATGTCACAGAGAGTGACCCAAGAGTACAAACTGCATTCTTTGAGGTAGGAAAATGGCTGGAGAAGGACAAGAATCAGCCTAGCCAGAACAATGTCAGGCAAGCCAGGGTTCTGTCTCAAGACAGTGCTCCTTGTGACAGTGACAGTGTTGGTGCCCTACCCAGTTCTCCTTGGCCCTCTTTTGACCCTTTGTGTGTGTACCCTGGTTTCTCACTTGCTTTTGCTTCTAATACCCAGCACCTACACTTACATTTGAGAGGACAACTCTCAGACCAGGAGAAAGGAGGCACTCTGCATACCTGTGCAAGTAGCTGAAAGTCCCTGGGAGTTAGCCTACCTTCTTGGTGGCCTTTTGTCATTGACTTATGGGGGCAGGAGTATAAAAACCCAACTCCCTTAGCTGGGGTGGGCCCACTATTAGGCAGTATTATCCTCCAGAGCTGCCATGTGGGTCAGTATCCTGCTTAGCTTCTTCCCTTCCCTTTTCCTTTTCCTGATTTCCCTTCTCCTTTGCAGATCTCCCCCTGAAGAACTTTCTGACTAAATCACTCATCTCAGGATCTGTTTCTGAGCAACCCAACCTAGGTGATGCATAAAAAATCCAAAGTTTTGCTCCCATTAATGTTTCATAACAAAAAGAAATGTTTGCTTGCTCTTTCTAGCTACCTTCCCCCTCCCCTCGCAGACCTTTCACTGCTATTAGAGGGACCCATCATTTTCTTTCTCATCACATTCGGAAACATGAAGTCTGGCATCATCTTTCCTACCCAGCCCTTCTTCCTACTGCCATGCTCCAGCTTGGGCCCTTTCCTTCACTTCCTCAACGAAGACAATAAGCCTGAGAGTATTGTATGTTCACCTCCCACCTCTCACTGTTCACAACAATCTAGCATACTCCTAGCAAATAGGGCCTGCTAAAGTCCAGGTCTAGTCTCTCTGACACTCCCCAGCTCACCAAATCTTAAATGACTCCCTATTGCTTGCCAAAGTAAGTACACGCTCCTTGTCTGGGCATTCAAGGCCTCATCAAGGCAGCTAACATGCCTTTAGCCTGCATCTGCAAATTTATAAAATGGTTCAGATAGGAGGCTACCCCCTTCCCACCAGCACATTCACCAAAAATGGATCATTTTAATATGTTGAGATAACTACAGTGGATAATACCATGATGTACAAGCAATAGATAATGGAGTATGGTAGGCAGATTATGAGACATTGAATAGGGAGTCAGAGAGTGTATGGGTCATTTGTATGGTTAATTTTCTGTGATTTTAGAATTTGACTTCACTTTTGCTTACAGGTATCGTATGGAGGTGATAGAATGTTTTTGGGTTCTCCCCCATAACACGTATTTAATTCAAGTTTTACCTATTTGGCATATGTCCAGTCTTGAGGCCTTCAAACTCAACAGTGTGCCTAGCTAGCAGCTAGCATCCATCCACGGCCCTAATGTTTGCCTGGATATGAGCCTGCTTGTCCTAGACTTCTCTTTTCCCAGGCTCCAGGTCCCCCAGGTTTCTGATCTTGGGCTTAACTTACCTATGTCGGTCTTCACTGAGTCCCCTCTAACCCCATACGAGGAATAGATCTCCTACTGGTTCTCTACAAGGACCTGAGTTCTCCCTATAGAGAGGCTGTCATTGGTTGAGCCAAACTCTTAGGAGCTTCTCCCTGAACAATGTTGTCAATGTTAGTTTCTACCTATGCTCTTGGTCAGTTATTAATTCCTGAGTGTGGTGGACACTCAATTGCACTGCCCAGATCCTTCTTCAAAGAATAACTTGCTGTCCAGCCCCACAGACAACCTCTGGGTGTCAGCCTCTCAGGGTCTGCCTGAGCAGCTGAGAACTGCCATTCCCACAGTCATATCCTTTTCATGGTGGTGAGTAAGCAAGGCTGGATATAAAGAGCTGGACATTTTGGTCTGACAGAGGGCATTCTTAGGTACGATCTTTATTCCAGAGATCCCTGCTGGGTTAACTGAAGTTTTGTCAGGCTTGCATCACAGTTGCAGTATTTTCTCTGTACAATCTTGCTTTCAACTCCTCCTTTGTATTGGCTTTGACACCAAACAGATATCTCATGCCCCAAATTTTGTCTCAGCATCCATTTCTGGTGAGCACAATCAGCAACTTTATAATCAGGGGTCATAGCTGTTTACCCTATAGCACTTACCTCCTGAGCTTGCTTTTAGAGGCACTCAGCAAATGTTTGCTGATTTCAGTTTAATTACCGTTAGAAATTGCTAACATTTAGGAAGTAAGTCTATGTGCCTGGCACCAAGGGAAGCAACTGAGCATTGTACATGAATGTATTCTTTCGTTTTCAGATGACCCTATGAGAGAAGCATCATTATCATTCCTATGTGACAGATGGGGAAACTAAGGCACAGACAGTAAGCAAGGAAGTGAGAACTTGAGCTCACACAACCTAACACTGGAGCCAGAGCTCTTCACCATCATGTTCGAGTTAAGCACTAGATGCAGCTGACAGCTGATCAATAATAGTTAAGAGAAACCATATAGTGACCCAAGGCAGCATCAGAAGGCCATAGGAGAACTGATATAAAATTGAAAGGGTAAGCACCCATGTGGGGCTGGTAAACTCAGAAATTAACCTAAGCCTGTGTCATCCAGAACAGGTTTCTCTGTTTGCCCCTCTTTTAAAATCAGAGCACCATTGACTGCCTGAACCAGCAGCATGCTTAGCCTAACCTTCTTGTGGTACCAAACAGAAATGAGCCCAGAGAGGTTAATGAGCTTACTCAAGGTCACAGAGCTGGTTGCTGCCTAGCCCTCTAGATCAGCAGGAATTTCCAGCCCATTTCACTCTATTTCTTCTCCCCCTTCCTCTCCATACCATGGCTCTAAAGCTCTCTGATAGTTACTTAGTGGACCTTGAGGCAAGTGTCGTACCTCCTACTTGGCTAGGCTAACCTTGGATTCAAGAGTCGGCTGTCTTCTCTTTGTTCATTCAGTCCCATCAGTATTCCAAGCACCTCTGGAATGTAAAAGCAGGGGGATTGAAAAAAGGGGAGTTTTAAGAGTGAAGCAACAATGCTACCTCATTTTTATTGCCACCTTACCCAAGTTCTATTATTAAATTTCTCACTTCCCCTTAACATTAAAACATAACAGCACAATGGCAAGTGGTTAAGTGCTATGAAATCAAACAAGCCTTGGTGTGAAACTCGCGTTACTTCTTTCTAGCAGTGTGACCTTGAGAAATTTACTGAAAATTTTGAGCCTCAGTTCCTTCTTTTATGCATGAGAGAAATAATGCCCTAGAGTTGCCTCATTGGGTAGTAGGAGGGGTAATGGAAATAACCAGTGTAAAGGGCTTAGGATAGGGCTGCTAAATACAGTAAGGTTACTGTAAATTGTAGCCACTGTTATTTTTATTAAAGATCCGTAACAGATAACATATGTGGCATCCAGCAATCATTAATTTAAAGTCCTCAGCAGGGAAGAACAAATCAGCACATGCATTAATTAGGGATCCTCCTAACAGCTAAAATTTATCTGATATGTACAGTGCTTCTCAGATAGAGGCAGAACCAGACTTAGCATCTCCAGACTAGAATCTATCTCTAGGCAGTCCCAGGCCAGTGCAGTCTCTCTTCTCCAAACTCACCCGATATTACAATGGCAACTCCTATAATTCAGGTTTCCTTAAAGTTAGAACAGAGACAGTCTGAGTGAACCATCAAGAATCTGGTGGAAGCTTGGGGTGTGAGAGATATGTGGTGTTTCAATAACTTGGTAGAGTGACCTAACAAAGACTGAGTGCTCCCCCTACAAACACACAGAGATATCTGATAAAATATAATGAAAAACTAAGTAAGTTCACAGTTTGAAATGGAGGAAGGAAGCAAAGGAAGAAGGAAGGGAGGGAGGGAGGAAAGAAAAAGGAAGAAGGGAGGGGAGAGGAAAGGGGAGGAAGAAATGGAGGGAGAAAATAAAATTATGTTTGATACATATTAGGCAAAAACTTTATAAAACAAATTTATGATACAAAAGTATCTGTGCTTCATTGGTTATAGGTACCATTATGGCCTCTTGCCTGCAATGTTATTAGAAGAAAATGCTAAATTTTAGTTAAGATAGTAGTGAAAATAAACATGGCTTTCCCCCCACTAACTTCATAAGCCCCTTAAGTTTACAGACCCTGGGTTATGGGCCCCACATCTAAAAGGTAAATGCAACTACCCGCAATGCACCCCATATGCAGTCATGGAGGAAAACAAAGAAAAACACAATCAAATCGCCTTCCTTTTGGGATGAGGAGAGGAAAAAACAATATGCAATGACCATAGCCCATGTTAGATACCCTTTTAGAAGTAGATAGCTGGATTCTATGCTCTGTGGAGTGAGAGCATGGTCCAGTCAGAGTTGTGACCTCTAGAGGAACTTCTTTTGACCCATTGTCTTCCTTGACTTTCATTAAGGAAGGCACAAGAAACAACTCTGTTCTAGAGGACTCATCTATTCAGCAGTTCAGTGCCTGTCAGGCCAGTTATAGGGCCTGGGATTGCTTAAGAACTGAACAATCAATCATAGACCCCTGCTTCCCAAATGTGAGGTACTTTTACAATGCAGTACTATTAAAAATATCAATTAATGACCAGTCATTGAATTTCTCAAAAAGGGAATTGGTTAGTGTTTAATGTGAATTTAATGTGAATTTGGGACTTAGACCCAAAACAGGCAAGCAGTACCCCTGTTTTGGTCCTAGTGCTTCAAGAGGTTGCTGTTTTGGAGTGCCTTCTTGAAATTTTCTAATGCCGTTCAATGTCTGAACTGGCCCGGAATATTATCTGAGCACTGCCTTCCAACCTGCCAGCCTGGTCCTGCATGAGACCTGATTGCCAGAAGCACCTACCTCAATATTTTCTATTTTCCAGTGACTGGGACCTACTCCACTGTTGGCAGCGCCATCTGCCTGGATGAGGCTCCCTGAGCCAAGACCCAAACTGATAGGGAATTTAATCTTTGTTTGTCCCCTTTGGGGTACTCTCCAACCTTCTATATCTCTCCCAACCCTCAGAGAAGGGTTGAACAGATGCTCTGAGGAATTCTGGGGCTCTGGCCTATGGGGTTTCCAGGACTGGTTCCAGAAGAGCAATCTGGCAAGTGTATCTTTTCTGTAGGCCAGCATAGTATTTCTCTTTCAGGATTGTAGTGACTGGGCGTCCATAACGATAATGACACACTGGTTTTGAGTGTCTCTCATTTTCACAGGACACAGAGTGAGTTCAGGGCTCTGGGCTACAGTTCACTGCTGACACTTGAGCTTGAATCATGAGTGCCATAAGAACCATGAGAAAGATAAGTCTGCTATATCCTGTCCTTGTCCAGTGCCAACTCCAGTCTACAACTCTATTGCCTGTGTGCCTCTTGCAGTTGGCACTTAGAGTGGATACCCACCTTTTTCTCAGGCTCTGGGAGTGGGCATGCCCATCTCCTCAAAGAGCTCCCTAGACTGCTGCTCTGCAATGTCATCAGGCTATATATATATATACATATATATATATATATATTCTCTCTTGCTTCCAAATGATGCAATGCCATACTCTTCTGGGATGGCCTTAAGCTATGCAGGACAAAAGATGGACATTCATTGCACAAATGAGACTACTTCTCTCTATTTGCCCATGGTCACATCACTTATCCTCCCCACTGACAGTGATGTATGAAAAGCAGGGGTGAGGTCAACATCAAAAAAGATCATATTGTAGAAATGCAATGTTGACAGTCTGAAGAGATCAAGAAAAGATATGGATAAAAGATGCGTTGTTCTATAATTAAATTATAAGATTTCTTTTTTAAAAAAGATTTTATTCATTATTTTTAGAGAGAGGGGAAGGGAGGGAGGCAGAGAGAGAGAGAGACATCAAAGTATGGTTGCCTTTCACCAGCCTCCAGCTGGGGACCTGGCTGGAGACCTGGCTTGCAACCTGGGTATGTGCCCTGACTGGGAATCAAACAGCTACACTTGGGTTCGCAGGCTGGTGCTCAATCCACTGAGCCACACCGACCAGGGCCAAATTATAAGATTTCAAACAGCAAATTTAATATGACCGGACAACCAATTATGATTTGCATGGTCTTGCAAACTCAGTAAGACTTGTGCCTGCGATGACCATCAGTGAAACACAGTAATGACTTTTGAGAGTTATTGAAAACCAGTGTTCATGGGTGATGCAGCATCTTGGGTAATGTAACTAGCTAGCTTTGAATACATGGAATACACAGTATATGGGAACTGAAGTGGCAACAAGATCTATATAGTTTCAGTACAAACAGGTTCCAAAGAGCCATGGTATTGTGAGTAATAACAGCATTACTACATTTTTCTTATAGTGAAAGATAAGAAATTACGCAAGAATGACACATTTGTCAGTAAAGAATACAAGGAATGGTTCCTGGACCTGAAAGAGGAAGAGATGGTGTTAGGACACCATAAAGAATCTTCAAAGCACTGATTGGAAATTACTGGGCAAATACATAAGTACATTTTCTATATCCATCATTCTAAACTTCATGGATTAATCACTATACTGCACATGAGACCAAATTACCAAAATTAAATTAATGGTAAAGATAGCCCCCATCCTCCTCTGAAACAATACTTAAATGGTTGCCACCACAAAGTTTTCTTGTAGATCTAATCAAAGCTGAAGTCCTTGTTGAGTTACAGGGCCTGAACTTGTAACATAGCCTTGTAGTTTTTATTTTTTCATAATTGGTGTGTTTAGCAAGTAACCCCTCATTCTTAGTTTAACAGCTTTCATTCTGGCCTCTGCATTTGGGAAATAAAAACAATAGGCTGGTTGGAAAGCCCAGTTTATCTGCCCCTTACTTCCAAGTGCAAAGCTCCTATTCAATTTGAGTGAATAACTCATTACACTAAGGAGAATTATTACCTTAGTCAAGCAAAGAGTACTCATTTCGAGATATTTGGAAGGAGCCATGGATTTCCAGTTTTCCACAGGCCTCTTTCTGGGACCAATATAACCCCTCACTGTGCTTCCCCCCTGTCTGTCTTAGTGAGCTTTAACTTTAACTTTAACTTTAACTAGCATAAAATAGGGCTTTTTTTTCAGTTCTGGTAAGTCTTCAAATCATATTACTCAGCTCTTTGGGATTGCTGGCTACATTAGGCTGAGCCTCTCTTAGCAGAGGCATATATTTGTTACTCCTTTTTGGCTTCCAGATGGAACAAGCTTTCTTGTAGGACCTCAAAGAAAGCAACAGGAACTAGCCCCACCCCCCACTAAAATATCCTGGTATTTGTCTACTAAGTCTAGTAGTTTGTGTGGATTGGAGTACTGCCTGTATCTGAATATGGGGGTAGCAATTGCTCTGCCACTTCAAGCAAGCAATTGCTTTTCCACTTCAAAATGAGGACTTACTTGATTGGCAAGTAATAGACATTGACACTTAAGAAAAATAGTATTTGTCTCAAGCTGCCAAAATCAAATCTCATAGACTGGTTGGCTTAAACAACAGAACTTTCTCGCAGTTCTGGAGGCTAGAAGTCTTTGTTCAAGGAGCCAGTGTGATTGGTTCTGGTGAAAATTTTCTCCCTGTCTTACAGGTGACCACCTTCTCCATGTGTGTGCCAGCAGTCTTTCCTTGGTGCAAGTGGAGAAAGAGAGAGAAGAAAAAGGAGAGAGGGAGAGAGAGAGAGAGATCTCATTCTTCCTACTTAAAAGTTCATCATTCCTGTTTGATTAGGATCCCACCCATATGACATTAACCTTAAAAATATTTTATCTTTATTGTAGTTTCCATTACCATTTAGTTCCCTTATACCTACCTCCCGCTAGCAATCACCACACCGTTGTCCATGTCCATGAGTCCTTTTAGCTCAATCCCTCCACCCTCTCAGCCCCCCACCCACTAGCTGCCATCCTGCTCTCCATCTATGAGTCTGTCTCCATTTTCATTGTTAGTTAAGTTCATTCATTAAATTCCACATATGAGTGAAATCATACGGTATTTTCCTTTCTCTGACTGAATTATTTCACTTAGCATAATGATCTACAGGTCCATACATACTGTCAAAAAGGGTAAAATTTTCTTCGTTTTTATGGCCAAGGAGTGTTCCACCGTGTAAATGCCCCATAGTTGTTTTATGCACTCATCTATTGATGAACACTTGGGTTGCTTCCGTATCTTGGCGATTGTAAATAACATTGCAATGAACACAGGGGTCATGTTCTTTTGATTTAATGTTTTGGGTTCCTTTGGATATATTCCCAGAAGCAAGATTGCTGGGTCAAAAGGCAGATCCATTTTTAATTTTTTGAATTATCTCCACACTGCTTTCCACAGTGGTTGCACCAGTCTGCGTTCCCACCAGCAGTACAAAGGGGTTCCCCTTTCTCCACATCCTTGCCAGCACTTGTTTGTTGATTGATTGATGGTAGCCATTTTGACAGATGTGAAACGGTATCTCATTGTGGTTTTAATTTGCATTTCTCTGATGATTAGTGATGTTGATCGTGTGTCATATGTCTATTGGCTATCTGTATGTCCTCCTTGGAGAAGTGTCTATTCAGGTTCTTTGCCTATTTTTTAAAATAGGGTTGTTTGATTTTCTGGTGTTTAGTTTTATAAGTACTTTATATATTTTTTATATTAACCCCTTATCATATAGTTGTCAAATATGTCATCCCATTCTGTGGCCTCTTTATATTTTATTGATGATTTTCTTTGCTGTGTAAAATATTTTAATTTGATGCAGTCTTTTTAATTTAATTTTATTGTTGTATTACATCCATCCTCTTTTTACTCCCCTCTGTCCCCTTCCCCATCCACCCACTCCCCCACAAAGTCAATCCCACATGTTGTCCATGTCCATGGTTCTTCCATACTAGATTCTTGTCTAAACTGCTCCCCTTCTTTGCCTCTTCCTCCCCCTTCCCCCAACCCCTTCCCCCTCCCCACTGGGGGAAGATATTCATATATCTGGTTCTGTTTTGCTTGTTGTTAGTTTTGTTCATTATTATCCTGTAATGGGTGAGATCATCTGGTATTTGTCTTTCACTGAATGGCTTATTTCACTAAGCATAATTCTCTCCAGTTCCACCCATGTTGTTGCAAAGGGTACAAGTTCCTTCTTTCTATCTGCTGTGTAGTATTCCATTGTGTAAATGCAACAAAGTTTTTTTGATCCAATCATCCACTGAGAGGCACTTAGGCTGTTTCCAGCACTTGGCTATTATAAATAGTGCTGCTATGAACATAGGGGTACATAAGTTCTTCTGAATTGGTGTTTCAGGGTTCTTTGGGTATAGTTCTAGTAGTGGAATCACTGGATCAAAAGGCAGTTCCATTTTTAGTTTTTTAAGGAAATTCCATATTGTTTTCCATAGTGGTTGCACCAGCTTGCATTCCCACCAACAGTGCATCAGGGTTCCCTTTGCCCCACATCCTCACCAACACTTGTTATTTGTTGATTTGTTGATGATGGCCATTCTGACAGGTGAGAGGTGGTATCTTATTGTGATTATAAAGTTGCTCACAGACTTGACAGATATGCTTAAGTACAGCAAACACAAAAGGGAAGATGTGAAGGCTATGCTAAATGAAATGAAGGAAAATCCACATGAAACCAATGAAGGGAAGGAAATCAGGATTCAAATCAATGATTTGGAACATAAGAAATAAACAGTCAACCAGTATGAAATGAAGAAACAAGAATTGAAAAGAAATAAGGAGAAGATTAGGAACCTCTGGGGAAACTTTAATCATGCCAATATCTGAATCATAGGGGTACCAGAAGAAGAACAGGAAGAGCAAGAGACTGAAAACGTATGTGGAAAAATAATGAATAAAAACTTACCAAATTTGGTGACGGAAATAGACATACAAGTCCAGGAAGCACAGAGAATCCCAAACAAGATAGACACAAACAGGCCCACTCCAAGACATCATAATTAAAATGCCAAAGGTTAAAGATAAAGAGAGTTTCTTAAAAGGAGAAAGAGAAAAGAAGAGAGTTGCCTACAAAAGAGCTCCCATAAAACTATTGGCTGATTTCTCAAGAGAAACTTTGCAGGCAAGAAGGGACTGGCAGGAAGTATTCAAAGTGATGAAAAGCAAGGACCTACAACCAAGATTACTCTATCTGGCCAAACTATCATTATTATATGAAACATTAAAGAGACTTATTTAAGAAAAAGAAGATCAAAACTATGAACATTAAAATGACAACATACTCATGCCTATCAATAATAGAACTTAAAAAAAAAAGGAAACAAACAACTAGAATGGGATTGGAATCATAGGTATGGGGATCATTTGGAGGGTTATCAGTTCAGAGGGAGAAGGGGGAGAAATGGGAAAAGGGTACAGGGATTAGAAAACATAATTGGTGGGTACAAGATAGACAGGGGGAAGTTAAAAATACTATAGGAAAGGGTGAAGCCAGGGAACTTATATGCACAACCCATGGACATTAACTAAAGAAGGTGGGATTACTGGAATGAAGGGGTTCCTTGGAAAGGAGGAGCAAAGGGAAAATAAATTAGGACCACTGTAACAGCATAATCAATAAAATATACTTTTAAATAAAATAAAAATAAATGATAGCTTTGTTGGGTAAAGTAGCCTTGGTTGTAGGTCCTTACTTTTCATCACCTTGAATATTTCACTCCACTCCCTCCTGGACTGAAATGTTTCTGATGAGTAATCAGATGACAGTCTAATTGGTGCTCCCTTGTAAGTAACTACCTGCTTTTCTCTTGTGGATTCTCGGATCCTCTCCTTGTCTTTAAGCCTTGTCATAATTATAATGTGTAGGCCTCTTTGGATCCCACTTGTTTGGGACTCTGAGCTTCCTGGACTTATGTGTCATTTTCCTTCACTAGTTATGGAAGTTTTTGGTCATTATTTCTTTCAAATAGGTTCTTTATCCCTTGCTCATTCTCCTCTCCTTCTTGTATTCCCATCACGCAGATGTCGTTATGCTTCATGTTGTCCAAAATGTTTCAGCTGTTTTCATTTTTTAATTATTTTCTTTTTGTTGCTCTCCCTGGTTTTTTTTGTACCTTGTCTTCCAAATTACTGGTTTAATCCTCTGTTTTATCTAACCTATTGTTTATCCCTTCCAGCGTATTATTTATTTCAGAAATTCCATTATTTCCAACTGGTCTTTTTTGACGGTTTCTTTTTTTTTTTATTATTTTTTATGCCATTGAGTAGCCTTGTAATCATTACTCTTAATTCTCTGTATGATACATTACTTGCTTCCATTTCAGCTAGTTCATCTTCTGGAGAATTCTCTTGTTCTTTCTTTTGTGGTTTGCTTGTCTTCCCATTTTGGCTGCTGCTTTGTATTTTCTGCCTTAGCTGTTAAAGTAATCAGCTGTTAGACTAATCAATTGTTAAACTAAACAGTTGTTAAATCAATCAGTTTTAATCTAATCAGGCTGAAATAGGCAGCCCAGCTTAAGCTCCACAAGGTGGGGCAGAGTAATTCCTACAGTTAGGGCTATTGCTTTCCCTCAAGCAGATGTCACTTGTGGAGGAGTGCTCCATCTACAGAAAATAGAATTTCTTCTAGGCAGACAAAAGAAAAGGATAAATGGATAAGCAGAAACAATATATGTCTACCACAGAATTCCAAGGTTTTGCACAAAAACTGTTAAACTATAATATCTTTGAAAGAACATATTACTTGGCCCAAGGAGGGGAAAGATGCTATGTATTATCAACTTTATCTTTTCAAGATGTTAGTTTCATGAAGAATTGAGTTTAGATCTTCCAGGTCTTCACAAGTCCTTGGAGTTTGATTTTTAGGTAGATTAATTTTAAAAAAGAAGCATGATGAGCTTTTGATGCAAATAATTTGTTTCCCCAATTTTGTCTTTTAGAGAATGGCTAATGACCAGACAATAGTTGCCTTATCATAACCACCACAACTGTCTGTTAAAAAACAATAACCCTATGGTGGCAAAAGTAAAATAGCAAGTCTGGCAATTATTGAAGAGCTACTTTCTGCCAGTTTAGTCAACACTGTTGAATGCCTTCATCAAATTTATTCTGCCCTTCTTATTTTCTAACAAGACCTTGATCTTAATTAGTTAATCATCCTTTCTCCACCCAAACCATGTAACTTAGAGTAAGGGAACCTCTACCTCCAGCAACAAAGATGAATCCTGACTCATGTGAATTAGTTCCCATAATTCATTCCTTTATTCCCTTGATTGGTTCACTGACCCAAGCTAAAGCCAGTTGCCATGGGGCAATCCTTTGGCAATGGTTATTGTTTCAGAGGAAGGCAGTCATCTAGGTTGACTCAATGAGCTTGACGGTAAGCTCTTTCTTTTCTAGTGACCATGTACAAGCAGTCTTACTTCCCCAGTTGCTTCTAGCAGCTATCTTGCTTCCATGGGGACCAGCCAAGTCAAGAGCATACTGATAGATCAGACCCAGAGCTCAGGTAGAATCACACCTGGAGTTCTCTTCCCTTAGTGGACAATATGAGATAATACATTTCCTAATCATTTAAGCCATTTTGACTCAAGATCTCTGCTATTTATAGCCAAAAACATCTTTAAATTAGATACTGTGTTAAAATAAGTACTTTATATGCATTATCTCTTTTTTTCCACATACCACCCTGGAGGAGGTAGTATTACTATCTCCATTTTATTGGTGAAAAAACTGAGGAACATGAGATTAAGTAACTTGTCCAGTGTCAGTTAGTTACTGAATCCAGTTACCTGTTTCTAAAACCCACATTCTAAGCCAGCAAAAGTACAGCCAAATACCTTTACATATACTAACACTCCTAGAAAATTATAGTGAAATGGATATATTATAAAACAAATCATGGCTTTTCACTGATTTAGATTAAGGCTTCAGAGGTTCTTTGCCATTACTTCCAACTGGCCTTCAATTGCCATGGTGTATAAACTTCTCACCCCCTACATATCTTGGTAAATAAATGGTAAATATATTCTATAAGTAAATAGATCACCAAGGAGTTTCCCAAACTTTGAAAAGTCAACAGTATTGAAAGCTCTAGTTTTTAAAGAACAAAATCCATCTTCCGAGGAGAATAGGGGAGAGAAGTTCAAAATCTCAAGGTCTCAAATTATCCAGTGAGGCAAAAACAGGAAGCTAGCTGGCTGACATTTAAGTTGTATAGGAAATGAAGAAGATATTTGGTCTCTCATTACCCTATACATACATATCCAGTAGGATTGCACTTTACAAAAGAAAACATAGCTGCTAACATCATAAGCCTTGAATCCCCACTCACCTATATTTGATTCAGCATTATGACAATTCTTAGCATTGTGAACCTGAGGAAATTAATTAACCTCTCTAAGAATCAGTTTCCACATGTTAAAATGGCAATAACAGTTACTGTTGTTCCTCATACAGCATTGCTGAGTTAAATGAAAAAATAAAATGCTTAACTAGTTTTGTGGCATTCATCCATTAGTACATATCCTCAGACTAAATGGCAAATAAAATAACCATTCAATCTCACATTTTTGAATTTGCATGTGTCTTTGGATCAGTGCACTCAGGCAAGGCTTTGCTGGGCAAGATATCTTCAAGTCATAGGTTCAGCTGCACTTATATCTAAATTACATAAAAAGGACATGGAAACTATCAGTAAGAGCCAGGAGGAAATGATGAAGATAATTTTTTGAATTGAAGAATACAATAGAAGGAATCAACAGCAGGCCAGAGGAAGCAGAGGATCGGATCAGTGAGCTGGAGGACAATGTAGAAAAATATTCCAAGACAGTGCAACAGAATGAAAAAAAGGCTGAACAAGAATGAAGAGATTTTAAGAGAGCTGCAGGACAACATGAAATGAAATAATATTCATTTCATAGGGATACCAGGAAAAGAGAAACAAGGAATGGAAAACTTGTTAAAAAAAGCAATGGTAGAAAATTTTTCTAACATGATGAGTGAAAATGTTACTCAAGTTCAGGAAGCACAGAGGGTCCCAATGAGGATGAATCCAAACAGACCCACTCCAAGACACATCATAATTAAAATGTCAAATTTCAAAGACAAAGATAGAGTCCCAAAAGCATCAAGAAAGAAACAGTAAATAACATATAAGGGAGCTCCAATAAAGTTATCAAATGATTATTCAACAGAAACAATACAAGCCAGAAGGGAATGGCAAAAAATATTCCAAGTAATGGGAAACAAAGGCCTGCAACCAAGAATACTCTACCCAGCAAGGGTCTCATTCAAAATGGAAGGAGAAATAAGAAGTTTCCCAGACAAAAGAACACTAAAAGAATAAAAGAATACATGTCTACCAAACCAGCATTGCAAGAAAGGCTAAAGCGTTTGCTTTTAAAAAATGAAGAAACAGAGAGACAGAAAGGAGCATAGGTACAAAGGGGAAAAATGGCAATAAAAAAGTAACAATCAATAATAACCTTCAATGTAAATGGATTAAATGCACCAATCAAAAGTCATAGGGTAGCTAAAATGGATAAGAAAACATGACCCATATATATGCTGCCTTCAAGAGACTCACCTCAGAACAAAAGATCAACACAGATTGAAAATGAAGGAATAGAAAAATATATATCAAGCAAATGGACACGAAAAAATGGCTGGGGTAGCAATACTTATTTCAGACAAAATAGATTTTACAATAAAGGCCATAAAAAGAGACAAAGAATTATATTTCCTAATACTTAAGGGAACAATCCATCAAGAAGATATAACTCTGATAAACATATATGCACCCAACATAGGAGCTCCCAAATACTTAAGGAAAATCTTGGAGGACTTCAAGAAGGATATAGACAGCAACACACTAATAGTAGGGGATTTTAATACCCCATTATCAACAATGGACAGATCTTCCAAACAAAAAAACACCAAGGATATTGTGGCATTGAACAACAATCTAGGGGAAATGAACCTAACTGATACATACAGAATCTTTCACCTAACAGAAGCAAAATACACATTATTTTCAAATGCATATGGAACATTCTCAAAGATAGACCACGTGGTAGGTCACAAGACAAGCCTCCACAAATACAAAAACATTGAAATCATACTACGCATCTTCTCAGATCACAATGGATTGAAACCAGAAACCAACCTCAGGGGAAGAAACCAAAAACACTCTAACTCATGGAGACTGAATAACATGCTTTTAAGTACGGAATGGATAAACAATGAGATCAAAGATGAAATCAAAAGTTTCTGGAAACAAATGATAATGAATGCAAAACAGCCCAAAACCTATGGGACACAGCAAAGGCAGTCCTCAGAGGGAAATTCATAGGAATACAGGTCTACCTAGAGAGGATAGAAGAAGCTTATACAAACAACCTAACCATAAAGCTGCAAGAGCTAGAGGAGCAACAGCAAACAAAGCCCAGAGAAAGTAGAAGGAAGGAAATCAAGTTCAGAGCAGAGTTAAATAACTTAGAGACTAAAACTACAATTTGAAGAATCAATAAATCCAGGAGCTGGTTCTTTGAAAAAATAAACAGAATTGGCAAGCTTGAACCAGACTCATCAAGAAAAAGAGAGAGAATGGGTGGATGGGGAGAGGGACAGAGAGGAGCAAAAAGGGGATGGATGTAATACAACAACAATAGAATTTTTAAAAAAAGAAAAAGAAAAAGAGAGAGAGGACCCAAATAAATAAAATCAGAAATGACAAGAGGAGAAATCACAACTGATACTTCAGAAATACAAAGGATTGTAAGAAATTACTGCAAACAACTATATGACAAGAAATATGACAACCTGGGTGAAATGGACAAATTTCTGGAAATGTATAATCTATCAAAACTGAATCCAGAAAAAAGCAGAAAGCCTGAATAGACCAATAACTGTTAGTGAAATTGAAGAAGTAATCCAAAATCTCCCAAAGCACAAGAGCTCCAGACCAGATGGATAAACAGGTGAATTCTACAAAACATTTAGAGAAGAACTAACTCCTCTCCTTCTCAACCTATTCCAAAAAATCCAAGAAGAGGGAAGACTCCCAAACTCTTTCTATGAGGCCAATATGATTCTAATCCCAAAACCAGGGCAAGACACAACTAAGGAAAAAAAACTGTAGGCCAATATCTCTAATAAACATAGATGCTAAGATTCTCAACAAAATATTGGCCAACCAGATCAAGCAATACATTAAAAAGATCATACGCCATGATCAAGTGGGTTTCATCCCAAGGATGCAAGGATGGTACAACATTCGCAAATCAATAAATGTCATATACCACATCAACAAAATGAAAGACAAAAACCATATGATCATATCAATAGATGCTAAAAAAGCATTTGATAAAGTACAGCAACCATTTATGAAAAAACAGCAAAATAGGAATAGAGGAAGTATGCCATAATAAAGGCCATACATGAGAAACCTAAAGCCAACATCATACTCAATGGGCAACAACTAAAAGCTTTCCCCCTAAGATCAGGAATAAGTCAAGGCTGTCCACTTTCTCCACTTCTGTTCAACATTGTTTTGGAAGTTCTAGCCATAGCTATCAGAGAAGAAAAATGAATCAAAGGTACCCAGATTAGAAAAGAGGAAGTCCAATTATCATTATTTGCAGATGACATGATAGTGTACATACAAAACCCAATAGACTCCACCAAAAACCTACTTGACCTAATCAGCAAATTTAGCAAAATAGCTGGGTATAAAGTCAATATTCAGAAATCAAAAGCATTTTTGTATACTAGTAATGAAACATCAGAGATAGAAGCTAGAAAACAAATCCCATTTACCATAGCAACAAGAAAAATAAAGTACCTAGGAATCAACTTAACCAAGGAGGTAAAAGACCTGTATTCAGAAAACTACAGAACATTGAAGAAATTAAGGAAGATACAAATAAATGGAAGTATATGCCATGTTCATGGGTGGGAAGAATTAACATCATTAAAATGTCCATACTACCCAAAGTCATCTATAGATTCAATTCAATCCCAATTAAAATACCAATGACATACTTCACAGAGACAAAAAATACTTAAAAATTTATATGGATGGGGATGGATGTAATACAACAACAATAAAATTTTTAAAAAAAGGAAAAAAAAAAGAAGAAAAAAAATTATATGGAGCCAAAAATACCTGCAAATAGCCACAGCAATCTTGAGAAAGAAGAACAAGGTAGGAGGAATCACAATACCAGATAAACTATACTACAAAGCTACTATAATCAAAACAGTCTGGTACTAGCATAACAATAGACATATAGATCAATGGAACAGAATAGAGAGCCCAGAAATAAACCCAGGACTCTAAGGTCAATTAATATTCAACAAAGGGGGGAGGAACATAAAATGGAGTAAAAGCAGTCTCTTCAACAAGTGGCATTGGGAGAACTGGACAGCAAAATGCAAAAAGATAAAACTAGACCACCAACTTACACCATACACCAGAATAAACTCAAGATAAATAAAGGACTTAAACATAAGCAGTGCCACCATAAAGGCCCTGGAAAAAAATATAGGCAGTAAAATTTTAGATATCCTATCCGAAATATGTTTACTGATACTTCTCCAAGGGCAAAGGAAATCAAAGAACAAATAAACAAATGAGACTATATCAAACTGAAAAGTTTCTGTTCAGCAAAAGAAAACAGCAAAATTCAAAGGGAACAAACTCTATGGGAAAACATATTTGCCAATGATATCTCAGACAAGTGTTTGTTTTCCAAAATATATAAAGAACTAATGCGACTCAACACCAGGGAGACAGACAGCACAATTAAAAAATGAGCAAAGGACCTAAACAGACAGCTCTCTGAGGAAGACATTCAAAGGGCCCAGAGGCATATGAAAGTATGCTCAATGTCAATAACCATCAGAGAGATGCAAATTAAAACCACAATAAGATACCACCTCACACCTGTCAGAATGGCAATCATCAGCAAATCAACAAACAATTGTTGGTAAGGATGTGGGGCAAAGGGAACCCTCGTGCACTGTTGGTGGGAATGCAGGCTGGTGCAGCCACTATGGAAAACAATATGGAGTTTCCTTAAAAAACTAAAAATGGAACTGCCTTTTGATCTAGCAATTCCACTACTAGGGCTATACCCAAAGAACCCTGAAACACCAATTCAGAAGAACCTATGTTCATAGCAGCACTGTTTACAATAGCCAAGTGCTGGAAACAGCCTAAGTGCTCATCAGTGGATGATTGGATCAAAAAACTTTGTTACATTTACACAATGGAATACTACACGGTAGAAAAAAAGGAACTCCTACCCTTTGCAACAACATGGGTGGAACTGGAGAGTATTATGCTTAGTGAAATAAGCCAGTCAGTGAAAGACAAATACCATATGATCTCACCCATTTCAGGACAATAATGAATGAAATAAACAAGCAAAACAGAATCAGATAGATGAATACAATAAATAAACCTTTAGTTGGCAGAGGGGATGAGGGAGGAGGAAGCAAAGGAGGGGAGCAACTTAGTCAAGAAACTAACATGGAAGAACCATGGACATGGACAACAAGTGGGATTGACCTTGTAGGGGAATGGGTGGGTGAAGAAAGGGGCCAAAGGGAGTAAAAAGGGGATGGATATAATACAACAACATGAAAATTTTAAACAAATCTAAATTACAGAGGGACACTCAGGTCTGTTGTACACATTTTCATTCTGAGGCTAGGATAGAGGAGCAGGAGTCACCACATGAGAGGACAAGCCAAATGGCACAAGCTCTTTTCAAGCATTTTGTTGCATCACATCTTCCAATATCTCATTGTCCCCAGGAAGGCACATGGCCAATTCCAGTATCAGTGGAGAGGGGCATGCAGCAAAGTCACATGGCAAACAGTGTGTATACATGAAGGTGTGACGAATTGGAAACAAAAATGCCATCTATCATAAGCCTCTAGACCAGTGCAGAAAATATAAGTGGTTGTTGGGTATGTTCTAATAATTATACCAGAGATCCAGAGAGCCCACCATTCTCCACTGGAATGAGTAGAGCAGTGATGAACTAATTTTTGCCCATTTTGGTTTTAAAAATTGAAGAAATGCTTCTTGATAACATTTGTTTAAATGAAAATAGCTCTATTTACTATCCTGTGGGAAAATAAAAATGTATATTTGTACAATTTTGCTTACTTAATAATCATTGAGTAAATTATAAAAAATGTCACTGAAAAAAGTGGCACTGACTTTAGGCACTTTAAGGTTGCTATCTTGACGTATGTAAGAATTATCAAGTGCAAAGTAGCTTTCTATTCTTTCTTCCTAATATTAGGTGGTGGACCTGTCACCAGTTAAAAGGGCAGTATGTAAACTAAAAGTTAATCCATTTGTTAATTCTTTTTTTTTAATTTTAAATGTAATTTTATTATTTGTTTTTTTATTAAGATTTTATTTCATCATTTTTAGAAAGGGGGGAAGGGAGAGAGGCAGAGAGGGAGAGAGACATCAATGTATGGTTGCGTTTCACCAGCCTCCAGCTACAGACCTGGCTGGAGACCTGACTTGTAACCTGGTTATGTGCCCTGGCTGGGGAATCGAACCTGTGACTTTTGGGTTTGCAGGCCAGCGCCTTATCCACTGTGCTACCAGCCAGGGCCTTGTTAATCCTTATTTTAAAGGTTTTATTTATTTATTTTTAGAGAGGGGGAAGGGAGAAAGAAAGAGGGAGAGGATGATTGACGTGAGAGAGATATACCGATCAGTTGCCTCTTGTATACTCCTGGTACGCGCTTTGACCAGGGATCCAACAGGCAAACTTTGCACTGTGGGGTAACACCCAACCAACTGGGCCACACCAATCAGGACTTCAGTTATTAGTTCTTCACTTTATCACCTTGACCACAATCTGACAGTAATATTCAATCATTCCTTCCGCTCAATGGAGGTTTCCTGCGTAGCCACCAAAATTGCATGGATTTGAGATAAGCCTAATTGTTCTCTGAGGTCTACTGAGGTTTGTCCTCTGAGAGGCCATGTGGTTCTTTTCCTCCTCAGTTTACCCTCAGAGCTTCTTCCTGGCCCTGTATCTCAAACAAAGCCCCCGAACTGTCCTTTCAATGCTTTCCTCTTTGAAGGGGTCACCACCTTGCTGCTTCACATCAAACTCAATTATTCTCTGAACTGTTGGAGGATAAATACAAGAACACAATGCTTGGGGGAAATTCCACCTAAGTCAGTCACACACACCAGCTGTTTCCAGACAGGAAAGCTAAAGCTAAGGTAAATGGCAGAAAGAGTATAACTCTATGTAATAGTCATGGTTCAGAATTAGATTGTTGGTCCTGTTGAGAAAAGTCTTTATCCCACTTAGCTTAAGCCTACGCAGTTCATGTCTGTCAGCCCTGTGGTGATGATGGGTGTGGATGGTTTTGAGATACCTTTTTCAGATGTAAGGTTCTTGGTAAATGTTCCATTAAAAAGTCCTTATAGGGCCAAGTTAGGATATATTTGTTTATAATCTCTATCACACCAAATGCACTGAGCCATTCCATAAATGTCAAATACCAAGAGAAGAATCTGACTCACTTAAGTCCAGTTTTGAAAACAACACAGGTTTGGAACTGAGCTGGTAGGCAATTGCCCTTACTTCTCTTATCAGTTCTGAAAAGACACTTGAATATGGAAGAGCTGGGCCGAGTAGCCAGAACTCTTTAACTATGTAGCACATAAATGTGTCTAAAAGGGTGGTTTCTTTTTAAATCTTCAACCAAACTCTGGACAGTACCCTACACAGACTGGCCTCTTCTACAAGACTTTACAGAACACTTCAGGGGGCAATATGGAACTAAACATAGAGCACACCAAAACCACAGGACTTCATGGCTCAGGCCCTGACCCACTCTACTCTTTCTGGGCCATCTGCTCCTACAAGGATTCCCACCTGCCCAGATCTCTGCTCCATTCTCACATAGCCAGAAGTTGTAGGACAGGGGTTGGAGTTAAGGTGAGTGATTCTGTCTTCCAGCATACCATTTTTCCCTCTCGTAAAATTACAATAGTCTCAAACTTGATATATCCTGCTACATTTTGGACAGAAAGTGAAATGAGAAGAAAGGAAAGAAACTAGTTTCCAGCCTGAGAGAACCAATTCCTCCTCTAAGTGATAGGCCTGATGGTGGTAATTTGAACAGGGAATGACTGTCTCCTCATATCCATCCACTACGTTCAGGATTTACTTGATCTCTCTTAGAGATCTGACACTCAAACATAACTCTACCATGAAATTCATTAAATAATCATACAATATGAAAGACATCCACAGAGAAAAGTTGGCTGTGTTATTTTGTTATAAGTATATTTGCATGCATTACAAGCCCTGTAAATTTATTATGGCAAGTGCCTTACTCTGCAGCTTCATGTTTGTTCCAGTTGTGCTCTTAAGACTTAAAGAAATCAACAAATAGCCATGGACTCTTCTGCAGCATGAGTGAATTCAGAGACAGTACAAATTTGTTGTAAGGAAAAATTCTTCTGTAAAAGGATGATAAATGAGAAAAGACGTAGGTTACCCTACAGATCAAGACATCCGACTATAAGGAATGGATTTAGAGATACTAGTTGTGGTAATGGGTGATGAAGAAACCAGGAAATGTACACAATGAAGAAAGAGATATGAGATACTGAAATGAGGAACCAAAGGAGGCAAATTAAAAAAAAACAACAGATGTAATGTTAACATAAATCCTACTAAAATAAAAGGGAAAGACAAAAGCAAGTGTTGGAGGGGGAGCAACAAGAACACTCAGATAGTACAAGTGAAAGGGGAAGTTAGTGAAATCTTTTTGGAATACTGTTTGCCAGTATCTATGAGAGCTGATCATATGCCTAATGTGTGACCCAGGTATTCCACTCCCACATATGAACCAACAGAAGTGAACATGCAAGTTAATCAGAATACATATACTTAAATATCCATAGTAGCACTATCCATAATAGCATGGAACAGGAAACTACCCAAATACCCATTGACAATGGAATGGATAACTAAATGATGGTAGAGTCACAAAATGGAATACTTTACAATGAGATTGAACAAACTCCAACTAATTATAATATGAAGAAATCTCACAAGCATTGCCTTGGGTGAAAAAAGCTAGCTACAAAATATTGAAAACTACCTGACTGGTGTGGCTCAGTGGATTGAACACCAGCCTGAGAACCCAAGGGTTGCTGTTTGGATTCCCAGTCAGCACACATACCCAGGTTGCAAGCCAGATCTCCAGCCAAGGTGGAGGCAAGTGAAAGGCAACCATACATTGATGTTTCTCCCTCTTTCTTTATCCCTCCCTTCCTCTTTCCCTAAAATTAATGAAGAAAATCTTTAAAAAGATATTTAATACTATATGATTTTATTTTCCTGTTGGATGGTGTTGAGTTGAATGAATTGTGTTACTCAAAAAGACATGTTGAAATTCTAACCCCCAAAACCTCAGAATGTGGGCTTATTTGGAAATAGGGTGGTTGCAAATGTAGTAAGATGAGGTCATTCTGGAATAAGGTGAACCCTTAATCTAATATGAGTTGTGTCCTTATAAGAGGAGAAGAGACACAGACATAGACACATGAGAGGAGGATGTCATGTAACAATGAAGGCAGAAATGGGAGTGATGCAGCTGTAAGCCAAAGAACACCAAGAATTGCCAATCACTACCAGAAACTAGGAAGAAGCAAGGAGGAATCCTTTCCTACAGGTTTCAGAGGGAACATGGTCCTGTCGACACCTTGGTTTTGGACTTCTAGCCTCCAGAACTGCAAGAAAATAAATGTCTATTGTTTTAAGCCACATATTTGTGATACTTTGTTAAAGCAGCTCTGGAAAACTAATACAGATGGCAAAACCCATCCATGCTGTTAAATGAAGATAGGTTATAGTTGTAAAAGGTATTAGGAGGAATTTGTGTACTTCTGTATATGTATGTTATATTTAGTAAAAAGTTAATGGATACACACACATTTAGGGATTTCCTCATTATAAATAGGGCCAGATTCCCTGAGAAGTGGACCTGCATGAAGCAGGCTGAAAACCCTGTCAAGTATACTCTGAAATAATGCTGAAGACCTACTATGTGACAACTAACTTTTTCCAGGAACCTCCTTTGGTATCTACCTGAGGTATCTCTGTTCTTTCAAAAAGCCCATAATGTCTGGACACATCAGCTTTCACAGGCACATATCCATCAGTGATATTCTCTTTAGCCAGGGGGATGGAGCTGGAAGATGGCTGTGTCCTGGGCTCAGCTTACTTTGGCTCAAATCATGGCTTAGTCACTTTTTAGCTGTATGATCTTAATTAAACTACTTAGTCTTTCTGTGCCCTAGTTTTCTCATCTATAAAATGGAGACAGTAAGACTGCACATACATCATAGAATGTTTGTAGAGAGCCTCATTCAATAAACATTGGCTATTGTGGTATTGCAACTCCCTACCTGTGTCTTTAACATTGTGTAGCAGATATTCCCACTATTCGCCAATGTCCAACTCCCCTCTACTTCCAGGAATATGGGGATTTCACCTTCCTGTTCCTTATTTCTACTTTATTGTGAAACAATTAACATATAATAAAATACACATTGTTGTTCTGGGCTGGACTTTTTCCCCCAAAATCCATGCATGGAAGCTCTAACCCCCAATATCTCAGAATGTAACTATATTTGGAGATAGGGTCTTTAAAAGTTAATTAAACATAATACTCTTGCTTAATTAACTTTTAGTGAAATAAGCCAGTCAGTGAAGGACAAATATCATATGATCTCACCCACTACGGGACAATAATGAGCAAAACTAACAACAAGCAAAACAGAACCAAGTATATGAATACAATGAATAGGCCTTCAGTGGTCAGGGGGAACGGGGTTGGGGGGAGGGGGGAGTCAGAGGCAAGAAAGGGGAGCAGCTTAGACAAGAACCTAGTATAAAGGAACCATGGACATGGACAACAGGTGGGATTGACTTTGGGAAGAATGGGCGGGTGGGGAGGGGGACAGAGGGGAGCAAAAAAGGGATGGATGTAATACAACAACAATAAAATTTAAAAAATAATAAAAAATAAAAGTTAATTAAATGAAATGAAGTTGTTAGGGTAGACTCTAATCTAATATGATGGTGTCCTCATAAGAAGAGGAGATTAGGACATACATAACGACAGACAGGGACAACCATGTGAGGAAACAGTGAGAAGAAGGCAGGCATCTTCTAGCCAAGGAGAGAGGCCTCAGAAGAATACAAACCTGGCAACAGTTTGATCTTGAACTTCCAGACTCCAGCATTGTGAGACATTACATTGCTGTTGTTAAGCTTCCCAGTCTGTGGCATTTTGTTATGGCAGCCCTAGGAAACTACACATTTATTATGTGTTCATTCTGACTTTTGTCAAGATCTAGAACATTTACATACCCCCCAAAGATTTCTTATGCCCATTTCTAGTCAATTTCCCCATTCTTATTAATAGGCAATTTCTGACTTCTATGACCATAAAGTAGTCTTGCTGGTTCTAAAACCTCATAAAAATGGAACCATACAGTACATGTTTGTGCTTGGTTTCTTTTAAACAAACAAAATGCTTCAAGATTCAGCCATCTTGTTGGAAGTGTAATTAATTCATTATTTTTTATTGCTAAATGTATTTCATTGTACAAATATACCACAATTTTTTAATCCATTTGCTGGTTAATGGACATTTGAGCTGCTTCTTGTTTGTGGCTATCACAAATGCTTCTATTGTTTGTGTACAAGTCTTATCATGGACATATATTCATCTGAGAATGGAATTTCTGGCATAGGGTTAAATGTATGTTTATTAGAAACTGAGGTTTTCAAACTGGTTGTACCATTTGAGGAATACTGGTTTTACTCCTAACAACAATGTATGAATTTCAATTGTTCCACATCTTTCTCAACATTTGGTGGATGGCCGGTCCTTTTAAAAAATATTATCCATGCCAATGAATATAAAATATTTGTTCTGATTTGTTTGTGTTTTTGAGATTAAGCTGGATGAAAATCCACTAAAGAGGCAAGGCTACCAGTATACATACCCATTAGTTTATAGAAAAACAACCAAATAACAACAAGGACTCCTGTGACCTCTTTTTTATCTATGCACAGAATAGTCCATTCTTGGAAAATGCCTGGGGCTTATCAGTCCTTGTGAGAAGCCCCTGCAAGGGTTGGACCCCCACAAGCTGGGCTAGGCTAATAAAGATCTGAGGAGAACATTGTCCAGAGGCAGGTCTACTTGTGTCTACAAGTCTGAGAATGTGGGTGATTTAAAATTTCAGAGACAGATATCAATCGATAGCAATCGATATTTATTGCTGAGTAAATACCTACAGTATGCAAGGTATTCCCAGGAGATCCAGAGGGGAGTAGATGAGACTGAAAGATTTACTCTTCTTGATTTTGCATTATCTGTGCCTCCAGCCCCTTCCATTAGCATGAATAATTAACAGCTGACAGAGCTATCAGCCACAATAAGAGCATGCTTAAGATTCAAGGTTTATCATGTGCCAAGGAAGAGAAAAGGCTCAGGGATTTCAAAGTGATGATCATCAGGGTGATGGGTGCTGAAGAGGAGGAAGATGAAGCGTATTAAATGCAAATGCCACGCAGTCCCTTATTTTCTGTTTTTCTTACAAAATTACCTTTAAATGCCCATATAACATATGAGTGCTAAATAAGAAGAATATAGAGAAATCCACCCTTCTCTTGTCCTCCTCACCCCAACCCCCACCACTGAGTATTTGGAGTTAATTGAAGTGTATCCTTTCAGACCTTCTAGAACTCTTTACATGTCTAAATGAACATATATGGACTTCCTTCTTTTATATATTAATGAAATTCTACCCTACATATTATCCTGGGTTTGCTTTTATTTCATGGTAGTGTATCTTGAACATCTTTCCCTGTCAGTACATACCAAGCTCTCCATTGTATAGGCATGCTAAAATTTATTTACTTAACTTTTTTAAGGAGAGGCATTTAGATCAATTGCATTCTTCCATATATATGCAAATATATCTATGGAATAGTTTCTAAAGGCTGGCTTGAAAGAGACTATGACCATTTTAACTGTTCCTAGAAGCTGCCAAATTGCCCTTCAAAATGTCTTTGTCAATTAAAACTCCCACCAAGATTGTACTACAGTGGTTATTTCCCCCCACTCTCCCCAACACTAGATATTATCAATCCTTTTAATGTTTGCTAACTTGGTGGGTAAAAAATGTTTTCTCATTTCCATTTATAATTGCATAGTTCTGATTTCTGGTGAGGCTGGATATGTCTTCCTATTTTCTCTATCCCCCATCAAATCTGTTAAGAGAAAAATGACTGTACTGTAGTATTTTTAAACAGAAGGCAGCAGGTAAGTGAGAAATGTCTCTCTTGGCCAGTCATCTGGTTCTTGGTGTGTAGTGCTGAAATCCAGCCAGAATGAAGTTGCCCAAACCTCTGGCAATGTCTTGGGAAGGTGGATTTGTTCAGCTGTGTTCAGACCCAACTAATTAGCTGATCATTTGGGCATTTAACTGAAACGCCTTGCCAAGATGCTGGTCTCTCTCTCTAAATTCCTGACAAGCAAAGGATGCACTCTGGTCCAGCTTCTTTTCTGAGTACTTCCTCAGCTCTTGAAGGATCTTACTATTCTGTAAGGGTTGAATTGTGAGTGTGTTTGATGGAGGTGGATAATGACCAACTCAATAGCTTTTTCTAGTAAAACAAGGTCACAAGGGCTGTCCAAAAAATACTGTGAAAACAAACAAATGAAAAAGATATATAAAGCACTGGCTGGTGGCTCAGTGGATAGGTGCTGGCCTGCGAACCCAAAGATCTCTGGTTCGATTCCCAGCCAGGGCACATAACCAGGTTGCAAGCCAGGTCTCCAGCCAGGTCCATGGCTGGAGGCAGGTGAAGGCCAACCATACATTGATGTTACTCTCTCTTTCTTCCTCTCTCCCTTCCCTGCTCTCTAAAAAATAATAAATAAAATATTTCCAAAAAGAAAAAGAAAAAGGTATATAGTGGTATCTGAACAATTCTAAACTGAAACCACACTGCCAGTATCCCAGGCACCCACCCCTCTTGCTGGTTTTTAATCCTCCCATCTTTATTTCTTCTACAGTGGAAGGGATCTTTTCAAACCCCCAATCTAATCACAGCACTCCAATAACAATAATAACCTGTCAAAATCAAGCACTTGGCTCTGTATTAAGCATTTTACTAGCATTTTCATCTAATCTAAATCTATTGCTTAAAAACTCAAAACACTGCCCCTCTCTCCTTAGGGGCTTGCTATTCCCTCTGTGGGGAAAGTTCTCCCCCAGGCCCAACCCATAGTTCACTCTCTCACTTCATTCAGGACTCTCATCAAATACCACCCCTCAGAGAGCCCTTTTCTCATCATCTTACCTAAAATAGCACCCCCTGTCACTCTCTGTTCCTTCCTCAGCTTCATTTTTTTACAGCACTTTTCACTATGCAATATTTCATTGTGCACTTATTTGTTTATTGTTGTCTCCCACGTTCAACTATAAGGTCACTGAAAGCAGGGACTTTGCTTATGGCTAAAGCCTTTGTGGCTAGAAAAGTGCCTGGCATGTGGCTGTCACTCAATAAATCTTTGTGTAAGGTGTGCATCTAAAGGCAATTTGACAGTTCCTTATAAATTTAAGTATATAGTGGCCCATGACCAATCCCACCAAGAAAAGTTCATGCACAGATCTATAAGAAGATGTAGATGAGGATTTTTTTAAAGATTATATTTATTATTTTTAGAGAAAGGGAAAGGGAATGAGGCAGAGAGGGAGAGAAACATCAGTGTATGGTTGCCTGCCTTTCACCTGGTTGCAGCTGTGGATCTGGCTGGAGACCTGGCCTGCAACCTGGTTATGTGCCTTGACTGGGAATTGAACCAGCAACCTTTGGGTTTGCAGGTTGGTACCTTATCCACTATGTCACCAGCCAGGGCCTAGGATTTTTTAATAGGAAGGGAGTTATAAGCAACCTAAGTGTCCACTGTGAAGAGAGATGATGAGAAAAATGAGGTCTGTGTATACCATAGAACACTATGCTGAAGTTAGAAAAAAACACGAAATCTCCATATAACAATATGGAGGGATTTTTAAAAAGAGTGCTGAGGGGGGTCCAAGATGGTGGCATAGGTAAACATGGTACTCAATTCCTCCCATAACCACATCAAAAATACAACTAAAACACATAACAACCATCATTCAGAGCAGCTGGAAGTCTAGCTGAATAGAAGTCCAACAACTAGGGATGTAAAGAATAAGCCACATTGAGACTGGTAGAAGGGGTCGAGACACAGAACGGGCCAGCCATATGTTGTGGTTTAAAATTGGGAGGGATATCTTGGCTTTGGAAGTCCCCTGTGATGAGTGAGGGAGGGGTCCAAGCCCCACATCGAACCCTCAGCCCAAGGTGACAGGGATAGGAAGATAAGTCACCATTAATTCTAGCTGTAAAAACCAGCAGGGATTGTGACTAAGTGTGATGGAGGTTTCTTGAGTCCAAGAGAACTTTAATATATATATATATATATAAATATTTTTTAGATAGAGGGGAAGGGAGGGAGAAAGAGAGGAAGAGAAACATCAGTTGGTTGCCTCCTGTTCATCCCCAACTGGAAACCTTGCCCACAACCCAGGCATGTGCCCTAACTGGGAATTGAACCTGTGACCTTTTGGTTTGCAGGCCAGTGTTCAATCCACTGAACCACACTGGCCAGGGAAAACAGTTCCCCTTAAAAGGCCCAAACACTCATTTAAACTCACTGTCTCTGTGCTCTAGTGCTGGAGCAGCAGCTTGAAAGGAACCAGGAACAAGAGGAGGGACTGAATTTTCCGGTTCAGGACTGAATTGTCTGGTTCAGGGCAAGAGCTGGAGAGGCAGCTTTCTCTCAGACAAAAGTGCTAGCCAAGGCCACTGTTCCTTTTCTGAAAATCACCCTCTCCCCGACTAGAGCCAGGATGACAGGTGCCATATCTGAGTCTCCATCAACCCGGCCATCAACCTGCCCCACCCTGAGGCCCTGCCCCGTCCAACTTGCTGGCTCAGCCAAGCCATTTCCAATTTTTTTTCCATACAATTGGCCTCTCTTGCCTCATGCTTCAGACTTTCCTAAAATCTCTCAAACATGCAAAATCTGGCCTCTGTGGATCTGCTACCTCTTGCTATGTGGCACCAGGCTAGGCACTAGTGGCAATCCACCTTGGTTCACAGCTTGGCCTCTCCTGGGCTCCTCTAAGCCCAACACAATTAGCAGCCATTTTCAGATTACTCTGTAGCTCATGCCAGGTAGCCCCAGGCAGGGCACAGTCAATGGCTGACTTTGCACCTCCTGGGTGGCCCCAGAGCCAGTGCACCCAGTGGACAGTTTCAAACCATGCTGGATTATAACTGTACTATCTCCATACATAACAGACTCAAGGGGAAGACTCAGTGAGCCCCAAAGCCTCATTGAAGCAAGCTCTCTATGTAGGGTCAGCTCCTGCACAGCAGCTCCTCTGCTGTAGTCACAGCCAGTTCTTGCTGTTGATTGACCTGGGGGTCATTCCCTTGCAGTGAGGATAATAGTAATCAAAGCTCAACTATAATAAGACAGTGCATACAGCCACACCTGGAGTACCCAGCTCAGGTGACTGGGGAGGCTGCACTACTGAGCCCTACAGAATTCCTACTACATAAGCCATTCTACAGAGTCTAGTAGACATAGCAGCTCTACCTAATAAATAGAAACAAACATAAGGAAGCAGTCAAAATGTGGAGACAAAAAAACTGGTAACAAATAAAAGAACAGCAGAAATCTTCAGGAAAAGAACTAAATTAAATGAGGCAAGCAAACTACCAGATACAGTTCAAAACAATGGTTATAAGGATTATCAAGAAACTTAATGAGAACTTCAACAGCATGAAAAATGACATAGAAACCATGAAAAAGAACCAGTCAGAAATGAACTGTACAGTCACTAAAATGAAAAATAATTTATAGGGACTCAACAGTAGGGTAGGTGATGACAATAATCAAGCCAGCAATTTGGAATATAAGAAATCAAAAAGACTACCCTGGCTGGTAGCACAGTAGGTAAGGTGCCGGCCTGCGAACCCAAAGGTCACAGGTTCGATTCCCCAGCCAGGGCACATAACAAGGTTGCAAACCAGGTCTCCAGTCAGATCTGTGGCTGGCGTCAGGTGAAAGGCAACCATACATTGAGTCTCTCTCCCTCTCTGCCTCTCTCCCTTCCCCTCTTTCTAGAAATAATGAAATAAAATCTTAAAAAAAAAAAAAAAAAAAAGAAATCAAAATGAAACTCAGAACAGCAAAAAGAAAAAAATCCAAAAATATGAATATAGTGCAAAAAGCCTTTGAAACAAATTTAGCATGCCAACATTTGCACCATGAGGGTACTGGAAGGAGAAGAAAGAGAACAAGAAATTAAACATCTATTTGAAAAATCAATGACAGAAAACTTTACTTACTTGGTGAAGGAAATAGACATATAGGCCCAAGAAGCACAGAGAGTCCCAAATAAATTACACTCAAAGAAGTCCACATCAAGACACATCATAATGAAAATGACAACGGTCAAAGTCAAAGAGAGATTTTTAAAGCAGCAAGAGAAAAGCAGTTAGTTACCTACAAGGGAGCTCCCATAAGAATGTCAGCTGGTTTCTCAAAAGGAACTTTGCATGCCAGAAGAGAGGGGCAAGAAGTACTTAAAGTGATGAAAAGCAAGAACCTACAAACAAGATTACTCTATCCAGTAAAGCTATCATTTAGAATTGAAGAGTAGATAAAGAGCTTCCCAGACAAGAAGAAGCTAACGGAATTCATCACCATCAAACCAGTATTACAAGAAATGTTAAAGGGTCTTCTTTAAAAAGATGACTGCCTTGGCTGGTGGCTCAGTGGATAAGGTGCCAGCCTGTGAACCCAAAGGTCACTGGTTCGATTCCCAGCCAGGGCAACATAACCAGGCTGCAAGCCAGGTCTCCAGTCAGGTCTGTAGCTGGAGGTGGGTGAAAAGCAACCATACATTGATGTCTCTCTCCCTCTCTGCCTCTCTCCCTTCCCCCTCTCTCTGGAAATAATAAATAAAATCTTTAAAAAAAAAGACAAAAAAACAAAGATAAAAAACTATAAACAATAAAATGATAATAAATACATATCTATTACAATTGAATCTAAAAATAAAAATAAATAATTAGAACAGAAATAGTCATAGAGAGAGCAGTTTGATGGTTGAAGGTTGCCAGATGGGAGGGGTATTGGGGGGATGGGTGAAAAAGGTGAAGGGATTCAGAAGTGCAAAATGGTAGTTAAAGAATAGTCATGGGGATGTGAAATATGTACAGCACAGGGAATGTAGTCAATAATATTGTAATAACTATGTATGGTGTCGGATGAATATGAGATTTATTGGGATGATCACTTAATATGTTATATAATGTCTAATCATTGAGGTGTACACCTAAAACTAATATGTTATTGCATATCAATTGTAATTGGAAAATAAAAATGATTTTATCAGGGTGTTCTCAGTGGATAGGCTAGCCTGCAAACCGAAAGGTCGCTGGTTTGATTCCCAGTCAGGGCACATAACCAGGTTGCAAGCCAGGCCTCCAGCCAGATCCATAGCTGGAAGCAGGTAAAACCAATCATATGTTGATCTTTCTCTCCTTCTCTGCCTCCCTCCCTTCCCCTCTCTCTAAAAATAATAAGATCTTTTTAAAAATAAATAAATGGGGATAATAAAAAGGGGGTGTTGAGTGAACAATGCAAGAAAGGGAGTAACCCTTATAGCACAATACCTTTTATTTAAATTTAAAATACATATGCATAAAACAACACTATGTATTATACAATTACAAATGAATATCTAAGGTTAATATTTATAGGCTTTTAACAGGATGCCTCTGAGGGAAAGGAATAGAACTGGGGGACTGAAGATTTAAAGGAGAAGAGAAAGAAAGCAAAAGGGATAACTTTGTGGACCAACAAAGATAACATTTACAAACAGAGAGATGTGGCTAATGAAGGCCTCTTGATTGTAGGTTAAAAGAGAGGAAAAATAAAACGAAATGTTCTTTCTTCTTTTTCCATCTGACATGTTCTGACTCATCTTTCAAGCTTAGCTCAGACATAATCTCTTTGTTGAAGCTTTCTTTGACCTTTTGCCATCGAATTAATTTCTCTTTTATTGACATTCCCACAGCATTTTAATGATACTTTTATTTTACCACCTATAACCTCGTATAGTAGCTATTTGCTTACACATCTGCCTTCTCCATCAGAAGATAACGGATATGACTTATTAATTTTTGTTCCTCTGGCACCTAGAATTGGTGATGAAAAAAATTAATGGTGAATTGAAGCAGACATATGTTGTAGGGCCTCAAGAATTTGTCTAGTCTAAACTAAATCTATAAATTCAGGAGTTTCAGAATCAGCCTGTGTCTGATAGGGTAGAATAGAATTTCTGAATCTGGAATTGGATTCAGAAGTCATAGGGATTTTGTTCTTCATCTATAGAGAAGAAATGAGTCTGGTGTAGCCAGTGTGGCCTGAGTCACTGGTTGGATCAGCAGCTCCATTACCAAAGAGAATGAAGAAATGAAGCAGAATTGGGAACAAGCTGTGGACACACCCACCAGACTGGGGCAGACGTCCAATAATTAAGACAAGGTAGCTAAACAGAGCATGGGGCCCAGAAACCAATAATGGGTTGGGCACAGAACTCCAAGAAAACAAGATATGAGGCCAACGGCCCAGCAATAGAGAGCCATTTCCTGTCACTGCAGGACTTTAGTTCCTGGTAGAGGTCATGGCATTGATCTCCATACTCACTAGGCAGGGACTACTGTAGTCAAGCAACCCATGCCTAAGTATCTACCTGGTGTGCCAGGTATTGTGTTGAATGCACAAAGGGAATAGGGGCCATGGGAGAAGCCAAAGCATGGGACCTGGAGTGCAGGGGAGTGGAGCTGAGACTGATGAGTAAAAGGAGAGTCAGGCTTGGGTAAACTGAGCCTCACATATGATCAGAATTTTAACTACAGGGAAGTTGATGCTGAAATTCCAGGCTCTATAGCTGGCGTTATTATAAGGACTGGGGTTAGCCATGAGAATTGGAATGACAGGTGACTCCAGAAATTTGAAGGAAGGCTGCTGGGCTAGAAGTTGGGCAGGCCTACCAGGCATAGTTCTTTTCTGCGGTAATCCAATTTGCCTTGTGACTTTGGGTACATCTCCTACTTCCAGGGTTTGCATTTTCTCAAAAGCATGTTTTGTTTTTTTTTTTCAAGTCAACATTTGCCAAGCATTTTCTAGGTGCTTTTAAACTTCTGAGATGATATTATATTATGAGAGTGAAACTGGGGCACAGAGAGGTTAAATGACTTGTGTGGGCAGCAAATCTGGCATTTGAAGCCAGGTAGTTAATCCCAGGATGTGCATGCATGCGCGCATGCACACACACACACACACACACACACAGAAACTTAATGACTGTGTTGCACTGCCTTGCTAAGTGTGTGTCAAGAATAAGAAGGTGGGAAGGACCAAAATCCCCCCTATCACTTCACAAGGATATTATGACATTTGAGAAGCATCTGCCAAGAGCAGAGTGACCCACTTTCTTTGGCCACTGACTCTTCTCCAAGTTAGACACAGAGCTGGCTAGAAATCAGATCTAATGGCTGTGGCCAGAGGCTCTACCTCTTGTTGTCAGAGGCACAGGTGGCCTCAGACAGTGCAAGGACACAATGACTGTCCTCAATAGGGCAATGGAGAGTTCCTCCTGGCTTAGCCTTTCTCCGGGTGAATCACTAACAGTGCTACCTGGGCAGCCTATAGCATAGGCAACAGCCTTGATGGCTGCAAGTTCTACATTGCACTTGGACCAGAAGTCAGTAGTTCCTGGGCCCATGCTCTGAGAATGAGTGGTTGTGGAAAGGCAGTTCTGTGATTTTTCAGAGAGGAGGCAGCAGGTGACCAGGGGACAGGAAGTCCTGAGCCAACTTTGCAGAGGCTCTTGGTGCCATCCATATCCTCCTTCCTTACTGTCTCAATGCATGCAGGCCCAACTTACAACTGCCAGCACCTGTGTCTTTTCCTCTGCGTGCCATTCCCCCAAGCCCTACTCTGCCCACCTGTATAATATGATAGGGAGTAAATACCCATGGGAATATTCCACATCTAGGGAGCTAGTAAGGAACTTCCTCATCCTTCAGTGGGTAGTTCTCACATGTGTGCTCTGCAATGTCTCCCAGATGTCCCCAGTGAAAGTAGTTTTCAATGCTAACTTGCTTAATAACGCACCCTTTATTTGCCTCCTTCCAGCTCTTCATATTTTCATACTCCTTCCTGACATCCTTGCACATTTCAAATAAATAACTTGCACTCAATTCATTGTCTCAGTGTCTACTTCTGGGGAACCCAAATGAAGGTACTGGAAAGGAGTCTTGGTGGCCAATTATATCCTGAAAAACATTCTTCACTATACAATCTACTGATTCTGAGGGGAAAGCATGTTTTAACCTCCAAAGATAGGTATATTGTAGAAGTAAGACAAGCTTAGAGAAGCCTCGTAAGAGACTTTTGAAATCTGACTAAAGGCAGGCCTAAGACACTGAATTTCTGAATGCCTCCAGTACTGCTCAGGCAAAGGTGACCCTTTCTCTTTAACACGAGGGTTCTTGATACTCCAGTCTTCTTTTGCTACATCCAAATGGAAATTACTTTTCTGCTCCAGTTAACAACAGTTTCTGCTTTCCAGGTGACGAAACACAGTTCTCTGCAGGAGTAAAAGAAGCACCTGAGTCGATTCCTGCGGTTGGTGCAGGGTGCCCTCACATTTACCCGGGTCATCCTCTCTTAGCAGGCCAGCCCTATACCCTTTGGTTTAATAAAGCTCCAAATCTGCCAATAGCAGGAGTCCCATCACCATTCTCAACTCTGCAGGACCCAGATTCTCATTAAGAAATATAGAAAAGCTCAACAAATGTGGCATTTCTTTAGAGCCACACTTTCTAACATTTTTCACATCATGGCACCTGAAGTCCACAGTTGTTCCTTGAATAATGTAGGGATAGGGGCACCAAACCCACAAGCAGCTGAAAATCCACAGATAACATTTGACTCCCCCAGAACTTAACTACTAATAGCCTACTGTTGACTGGAAGTCTTACTGATAACATACAGATGATTAACACATATTTTGTATAGTATGTGTTATATACTGTATTCTTACAATAAAGTAAGCTAAAGGAAACATGTTATTAAGAAAATCGTAAAAAAAATACATTTTTTTTGTATTGGTTGAAAAAAAAAATACATGTATAAGTTAACCCTCACAGTTCAAATCCATGTCGTTCAAGGTCAAGTGTATTTGTTTGACAGAGTGGGAAAAGTGGAGGAGAAAGCTCTTGGCCAGAGGCAATTAAAAGAGGTTATCTCACATCTCAGCTACCAGGCAGCCTTCCTGAGGTCTGTGGGCATCAGTGATGTCCCAGCATATCTGTAGCCACTTGTGGCATATGAGGTGTATTAACAACTATCTTGAGTTTGTTCCATAGAAAGCCACAGTGTGGGGACAAAAGAATGGGTGGTTCTTTTCAGAAGCCATAGGTCCCCTGTTGATCCCAATTCTGCTTTTAACTACTTACTGAGGATAAGAATACCTGAAGCTTTAAAAAAATAACTTGATGGAGGGATAATTTACATAGCATAAATTCACTTATTCTATGTAAATAATCCAATGCGTTGTAGTGTATATACAGAGTTGTGCAACAAACATAATCTAATTTTAGAATCTTTTATTTCCCCCAAAGAACTCGATTTTAACCCACTCCTGCTTAGGCAGTATCTCAGCCACTAACAAATGACCATTTTTAGCTGCTTCCCACCCCAGATCTTTCTGGAAGTACACAAAGGCTATCTCCCAGGTATGTAAGAACATGCCTGCTTCTTTCAAAGTCTGAAACATTTACCAGGTACTGCCACTAACAACTGAAATCCCTAAGAGTGCCAAAGCTAATGTGTGATCGGGAGAACAATGTATGTAGAAGGGACTGTTTATCATGTGCAATGATAAAGCTATATTTATTTATTCCTTATTTATTGAGCATCTGCTATGTACCAGGGTCTATGCTAGTACTATAAGCTCAAGGCCCAGGTGGAGTTCTTGCCCAGGAAAGCCTCCTGGTTCCTGTTGCTAATCAAATTTTGTGCTTTCCCCGTGCCTCTTCCTCATGCTTGTGTGTTTGATGTCCAGTGTGAGTGCACACAAGGACTCTGGTTTCACCCATATTCTACTACTCAGAATGGGCTATTATTCATATTTGTTACATTGTCTTCCTCTTTTTAAAAATAAAATAACTGATACACCTGAAACTAATACAATATTTTATGCCAACTATACTTTAATAAAAACATTAAAAAGAAAAATAAAACATTACAGATAAGGTCCTATTCTCTTTCTTACCTCTCAGTGAAGATCATGAACTTATTACACATGACTCCAGTGTATTTTTTGCACCTATAATGTATGCTGTCAGTTCTCCCAGGGGCTTTTATTTTTTTTACTAGTTCGATGTGTCCTTTCCCAGTTTCATGGGCTTCTGCTTCTAAGGACCCACAATAAAGACTCTTTGGAGATTACCCACAGGTTCCTGGAACCACTTTGCCTTCACTCAGAGTCAGACATGCAGATTTGTATTCTCCAAGGCACAATGACTGACTGTGAGAGAAAGAAAGCCCAGAGCTCCTCTTCTGAGCCACATGAGGCTATGGTAACTTGGCCTGAAATGACCTTTGCTTAGCTACTGTCCTTCCTTTTCCTGCTCCCTTCCTTCCTCGATGGCTTCTTGGAAGCGGGGAGGGATGGTGTTTCTTTCAGAAATCACTACAGCACTCTGAAACCACAACCTAAAGCAATCTTGGTTCACATGTGTGCATCTCTCTTTCTGCAGAGGAGAGACAGTCTTTCTAAAGTAAATACTGAATGCAATTGTTGTCTGTTAGGGCACACAGTTTCCACTTTACCAGGTGCTTTCCAATGTGCTTGTACTAAGAAATTCACAGTTCCACTAGCTGTGACTGAAAGTCCCTGTTTCCCCACATTCTTGAAAACCTGTATTATTGTCAAACTTAAGGTTTTGTCAATCTAGTGGCTGAGAAGTGACACCCCATTATTTTACTTTGACACCTTGACATATGTTTGTTGCCCTTTCAGTTTTCCTGTTCTGTGAATAACTGCTCGTACCATTTGCCCATTCTTTTGTTGGGTTGTTTTTCTTTTTTCCATTAGATTTGTAGAAATTATAGTATATTCTAGGTGCCTTTTTCTGTTACAAAAATTGAAAACACTGTATCATTTCAATAAGGAAATATAATTTAAAAACATATTTATTTGAAGTTTAAATAGTGCAAAAAAGAAATTAGAAAATAAATATTTTTCCAATAATTTCCACTATGGCCTCAAGCTTCAGCTCCACTTAATGATAATAAAAATAACCACTGTTAGCAGATAGTCATACATCTTTCCAGAATGTATAATGTAATTAATATATAAATATATATAGATTTGCATGAATTAATTCACTAAATATTATTAAGCATTCATGAGTCAAAGATAAATATTAGCAAAAGATATGAATCATTAAATATATGCAGAATATCCAAAAATGCTCCCTAACTAGCTTTTATCAACACCCAGTTTATTGTATATATGCTTTTATGTTGAAACATATAAATTTCCCTGAACCAATGTAATATTCTGTTGCAAACATCCATCATATTTCATTAAACTGATTTTGAACCAACAAAACTTTTGGTATTTCTATGTTTTGCATAAAGACCCTTTTCAATGACCATCCCTAAACACACATCTTTTTCCAGTTGGCTAATTCTATATTTAAGATAAATTTCTACAACTTGAATTTTTGGATCAAGAAGTACTCATTTTAAATTTTGATACATATTGCCAGATTGCCAAACAATAAATCTTTTTTTCTTTTCTTAAGATATATTTTATTGATTTTGCTATTACAGTTGTCCCATTTTTTCCCACTTTGACCCCCTCCACCCAGTACCCTCTATTCCCTCCGGCAATGTCCATGTGTCATGCATATAAGTTCTTTGGCTTCTCCATTTCCTTTATTTTTCTTAACATCCCCCTGTCTATTCTGTAGAAGTACCAATGTGTACTTCTTTTTCTTTTCTTTCACATGCAGACAATTCACCATTTAATTACTGCCTTCTAACTGTCAGCCTTTCAAATCATATTAATACAAAGTTTTCTTTTAATTATTTCAAAATGCTTATGTTAATTCATTTGTTTAAAGATAAATTTTTAAAGTAATATCAATTGCAATATTACCAAATACATGCACAAGTACATTTACATACATACATATTTTTATAAATATTTAAAGTACATACTGGATTTTGAAGTTAATGCAAACAAATTTAAATACATCAATAGCTTATATAATTATTATCTGTTGAATGATAATATTTTAGATATAATATAGTAAATTAAGCATTTTTTTAAATGTATTTTACTCTGGAATGCTATTTTTGTGAACTATATCACAGAAATAGTGTCTTGCAGAACTCATTTTTGTGAAAGCTGTCCTAGAGACAATGACAAAAAATGAACTTGGTTTCTGAGTCAGATCCCACCCCCTCTATTAATACACCTTAACTTTATTTTAAGCTACTGGAACTACAATTTATTCTTTTTGGAGTTTTTCATCTTAGATAATAGACTTTTTTCTTGTGCACAGGTCATACTTCTTTCAATACCCTCTCTTTTTCCTCTATATGTGTTTTATGAGTTGAAGCCTTCAGAAATAATGGCACTTGCAGTGCTCAGCTGGTCCCCACAGAATAAAAATTATGATATCTACTAATTTAAGGTAAAACAAAAAACCTAGGATTTAATAATTTTATAGAATAGTGTTCTAGCTATTCTTTGAACTTGTGGTCGACTTCCTATGTGGTGCTAAACTAACCATTGAACTACTTAAGAGCCTGTTGAGGTAGAGATTAGGTATGTTTACATTTGAATAAGAAGTTTACTATAGCATTAATACAATTTCCCAAGCATCCCCAGTTTGGGGGCCTTCGTTGCTAGAAAAGTTTATTTCCACTATCTATTTGAAAGGAATCTTATCTAATTTAAGTGCTAACATGAGAATGTAGGTATATTGACTATGTACATGAATGATATAGTTTAGGAGTTGGTAACTTCCATCCTAAATTAATCTTTACTCTCAGCATGTTTTCTAACTAAAGATTGACTGATTCCTCAACACACCAACTACCAGTTGGTTGATTTAAAACATAAATTGCTAATAAAATCTATATATTATACACCCACAAACAAGCACATAATTTTGTAACAGTGAATAAGAAAGCATGTATTCTGTGTAATATACATCCACATTTTCTTACACTTACCTCTTTTCTTAACTGCATTTGATTTTTCTAAGACTTATTGCAAGTAACTTGATTTTCCCATTTTAGGAAATAATTCCAATCTAAGAAAACTTAACTTGTGTTAATGTAGACACAATAAAAATATAAAATTATACATTATTTAGTAAAATCTATTTATAAAAAGATTATTTTAAAGCATTCATAAGTTAAAGTTGGTTCTTATCCATTCAGCTACCCTGAATGTCTTTTGATTGGTGCATTTAATCTATTTACATTTAAGGTTATTATTGATAGGTATTTGTTCATTATCAATTTTTCCCTTTGTACCTGTGTTCCTCTCTGTCTCTCTCTGTTTCTTTATCTTCTTAAAGCAGACCCTTTGGCATCTCTTGCAATGATGGCTTGGTGGAGATGTAGTCTTTTAGCCTTCCTTTGTCTGGGAAACTCCTTATTTCACCTCCCATTTTGTTTGAATGAGGGCGTTGCTGGGTAGAGTAGTCTTGGTTGTAGGCCTTTGTTTTTCATTGCTTGGAATATTTCTTGCTGCTCCCTTCTGGCTTGCAGTGTTTCTGTTGAGAAATCAGCTGATAACCTTATTGGAGGCCCCTTGTGTGTTGTTAGCTATTTCTCTCTTGCTGCTTTTAGGATTCTCTCTTTGTTTTTGAAATTTGCCATTTTAATTACAATGTGTCTTGGAATGGGCTTGTTTGGGTTCATGTTTCCTTTCATGGTTCCTGAATTTGTGTGACTCTTTCTCTCCTCAAGTTAGGGAAGTTTTCTGTCATTACTTTTTCAAACACGTTTTCTATCCCTTGTTCATCTTCTCCTTCTGGTATCCCTACGATACAGATATTATTATCTTTCATGTTGTCCTAAAGCTCTCTTAAAACCTCTTCATTCTTTTTCAGTCTTTTTTGTTTTGTTTTGTTGCATGTCTGGGAATTTTTTTCTATGTTGTCCTCCAGCTTGCTGATGCAATTCTCTGCTTGATTTAGCTTGCTTTTGATTCCTTTTAATGTATTCTTCAATTCAGAAATTGTATTCTTCATTTCCTCCTGGCTCTTATTGATAGTTTCTATGTCCTTTTTAACGCTGGTGTAGTTCTCAGTAAGTTCCTTGTAGCTTCCCTGGTGTGTTTTGTAGTTCCCCTGAAGTTGTTTGTTGCGTTCTTTGAACTTACTGAGCTCATTGAACTTCTCTATCATCATTGTTTTGAATTCCATGTCTGATAGTTTGCTTGCCTTTATTTCATTTAGCTCTCTCTCTGGAGAGTCCTCTTTTCCTTTCAATGAGGGGTTGGTTCTTTGTCTCTCCACTTTAGTTGACTGTTGTTTGTGTCTGCTTTTTAGATTAGTTTGCTTTGACTTCCTATCTTTGTGGTGTGACCTTCTGTGGTGTAGAGGTGCACTTTCTTTACTTCCTGGATCTGCCCTTGGTGATGTCAGCTCTTGTCCCAGTCTGGGCCTAGTCAGTCTGAAGGAGACTACCAGAGATCCAAGGGTTTTGTCTCTTTCAGTTGTTAATCCAATTAATCTATGATCAACCATCAGATTTAGGCACGGCTGGGAGGGGCAGATTAAGTTAGTTATTAATCCAGTCAACCTGTGATCAGCTGTCAGTTTCAGGCACCACTGGGCTAGGCAGATTAATTCCTGTGGGAGGGGCTATGGCTTCCTTAGGATACTGCCACTTGGAAAAGAGTGGTCTGACAGCTGTTTGGGGGATAGGTCAGCACTGGGATGTCATGGGCTCTCTCATTTCTCTCCTTAAAGTAACCACCCCATACTCTCCTTAAACGTCTCTAGTCCACTCTGCCCTCCCTCCACCAGAGCCCAGGGTAAGTGAGTGCCAATGTATTTTCGTGCATGGTCCCTTTAAGAACTATGTCTCTAGAAGTCTCTTTCAAGCTGCTAAACCTGGCAGCTTTTTGCTTTTCACAGCTGGATGCTGTTTTACTCTCAGCTTTATTGCTGTTGGCTGCGAAGCCCAGCTCGAGGTTTAGAACTCACCCTTTTTTCAGTGGAATCCCCGGCTGCTGAGATGTCTGTCTGTCCCTTCAGCTGCCACCCTTGGGAGCCCCACCAGCCCTCTTGTGTCTCCACGCTTCCTACCAGTCACGTTGTGATGAATAAGCCTCTTCTGTTCTGTCCGTGGTTATAAGGCTTCTCTCCATCTAGTGTTCTGTTGGTTATTCTAAATGATTTCTCCCCAATAAAGTTGTAATTCCAGATGGATCCTGAATGGAGATTGGTGTAGCTCCACTTACTCCTCCACCATCTTGGTTCTCTCTTCACCTGCCACAAATCTTGTACCAATTTGCACCCTCACCAACAGTATATAAGTATGTCCATTTCCTCACACTATCAAATTATTATTTAAAATAAAGTCTTTGATAACTATTTTTAGAACCCAAACATAGTCCATATAGTTTTCCTTTTTCTACAGATTATGAAAAAATAGACATGATTAAATTTTATGAGTTTTAACAACTCTAACTTAACAAGATATATTAGTTCTTTTATTAATTCACTGAATCCTCTCTATGGAGCTATTTATCACAAAGTAAACTATGTTTGAAGAAAGAGGTATGATTGAAAATCTTACCCAAAGGCATTATGTTTCAAATATACAAAGGACTTCTTCCTAAAGTATCTTACCTATGGGCTGTTCCCACAACAAAGAGCCTGTCACTCATAACAAGTCTTCTTGATTCACCTACACCTCCTTTTGTTCTTTTAGCTACACACATTTCTATAGCATATAGAAATACTACAATGGCCTTGATGGGATCTTTTTTGTAGAAGCATATTCTGAGTTTCACTTGTTTACTGAAATCTGGAGCTAGGAAGAAAAAGGATCAGAGGTGGAGGTAGAATGTGAACACCTGCCTTTTCATGCCATAGTTCAGGAGCCATTTAGAATTTTAAGCTAGTGCATTGACCCATATCTACTCCACCTCTTAAGTTGAGTTCTAGAGAGACTTTGATTAACTAGTGGTCAGGAAAACTTTGGGAAAGAAATTAACAGTGTAAGAAGGCGCGGGTACTAATTTTCTAATGTAGCAACAAATTTTAACTCATAAAACATTTTATTATCAAGATCTTTGTTTTAGAGCTTTCCTTTCTGAGGGCTCAGAAGGAATTAGTCACATGGGAGATCCCTTTTGTGCCTTTCTGTGTGGTCCTCTCATTATACCTCTAGGTCTGTTTGACTAAAGGTGCAACAAGGATAGCAGGGTGAGGTGAAGATGGATGGGAATGTAGATATGGTATCATAAAGTAGAGTAGGGAAATGCCTGGGGGAAGTGCTGGCCTCCAAACAGGTCCTGGTTTACTTTGGCATAAGCAATAGGCTCAATCAAGAGGTGTTTTAGAAGTAATAATGGTTGTGACTGATTGTAGGAAACAGAAACCCCTGTGTTATGCAAAGAAGTAACTTATTGAAAGGAGTTGTGGGTTTATGATATCACTAGAAGGCCTGAAGGAGTAATTTCTAAGCTGCACCCCCATGAATGATTCATGGAACAAAACAATACTGACCTACAACAATAGTACAGCCTCTGAATCCACCACTGGAATATTGAGTTCAAGAACATAGCATTATAGCTGTGATCCAGAGATCCGAATCTAAAAAGGACCACTGCCCCTGAACCCATTTCCACCAATGCCTGTCAATACCCAGCAGTCTAAGAAATGGACATGGAAACCTCACAGCTCACATTTCTCTGAAGAAGATATGTAAGTGACCAAAAAGTATATAAAAAGATGCTCAACATCACTAATCATCAGGGAAATGCAAATCAAAACCACAATGAGATAATCATCTCACACCCATTAGGATGGTCATTAGTGAAAAAACAGAAAATAACAAGTGTGAGTGAGGATGTGGAGAAATTGGAATCCTTGTTTACTTGCTAATGAGAATCTAATATGGTACAGCTGGTATGGAAAGGAGTATGGGAATTTCTCAAAAAATAAAAAATAGAATTACCATGTGATCCAACAATCCCACTTCTGGGTATACCCAAAATCATTGAAAACAAGATCTATTTTCATATCCTTATTTATTGCAACATTATTCACTATAGCCAAGACATGAAAACAACTTAGGTGTTCATTGGCAGATGACTAGATAAAAACATTTTGGTTGATATCTATATATAGATATAGATCTATAGATCATCTATATCTATATATAGATATCACAATTACCATTCAATTAAGTGATATATATCAATCAAACTTCATATAGGTAAGTTTAGATATACAGATATATTCACACATAATGGAATATTATTCAGTTTTAAAAACAAAGAATATCTTGTCATATACTACAACATGAATGAACCTTGGGTACATTTTGCTAAGTGCTATAAGCCAGTCACAGATAGACAAATATTTTATGATTCCACTTATATGAGGTATCTAATATGGTCAAACTTACAAATAAAAATAGAATAAGAGTTGCCAGAGGCTGGGAGGAAGGAGAAAAGGAAAATTGTAGTTCAATGTGCATGGAGTTGTAGTAATGCATTGCAAGATGAAAATTTTTTTAGAGATCTATTGTACAACAATGTTCATTTGCTAACATTACTTCACTCTACACTTGAAATGGCTAAGATGGTAAATTTTATGTTATGTGTTTTTTGCCATTGTAAATGAATATAAAGAAATATTTTAGGTGAGTCTGACTTAATCATATTAGCCCCATAAATGTAGAGTTTTCTTTTTCTGGAAAAAGAAGAGAAGTCAGAAATTCAAAGCACAAGAATGATTCAATGAGATCTCTAGTTTTCCTTACTCTTAGTAGTTAATGTAAATATTCTTTAGGTACTTTTTAGCTGCATTCCACGAGTTTTATATGTTGTATTTTCATTTTCATTTAATCTGTGCAGGTTTTGATTTCCCTCAAAACTTTTTTTTTGACCCATGTACTATTTGGAAGCATGTTGTTTAATTTCCAACTATTTGGAGGTTTACCAGTTGTCTTTCTGTTGATTTTTAGTTCAATTCAATTTTGATAAGAGATGATGTTGCATATATATTTTAGTTATTTTGTATTTATTAAGGTTTCTTATTTGACTCAGGATATGGACTAACTTAGTGAATGCTTCAAGTATTCTTGGAAAACAGGTGAATTCTACCATTGTTGGGTAAAGAGTTTTATAAATGTCAATTAGATTTTGTGGCTAATTCTTCTACATTTTTGCTAACTTTCTGTGTAGGGGTTGTACAAATTATTTAGAGAGGGACACTGAAATTTCAAAGTACAATTGTGGATTTATCTATTTCTCTTTTCAATTCTGTTAATTTTTGCTTCATGAATTTTGTAGCATTATTATTTGTCAATACATCTTTAGAAATATGTCTTCTTGGTGGATTGATCCTTTAATAATTGTGAATACTTATCTTTGTTCCTGGTAATTTCTTTTGCTCGTGAGTCTACTTTATCTGATATTGGTATAGTATACTAATATGCTAATACTAGTATCAGTATAACCGGCTGCCTTTTGATTAGTGTTTGAGTGGTATAATTTTCCATTCATTTATTTTAACCTATCGGTATCAGTATTTTTAAAAGTAATTTCCTGTAGACACCATATAATTGGATTACTTTTATCTAATCTTTCAATTACCACCTTTTACTTGGTATAGCAATACAATTATTGATATGTTTGGACTTGTATATTAAATTTCATTATTTGTTTTCTTTTGTTTTTGCTTCTTGCTTCCTGTCTTCCTCCAAATTACTTGAAACTATTTTACATTATATTTTGCTTTACCAATAGGGTTGGAGTAGATCACAGTGTATTTGTATCAGTATTTTACCACTTCAAGTTAAATATAGGAAACATACCCATTTTTTCCTTTTTATTTTCTGTCTTTTATAATTTAGTTTCCTTACATATTTCTGCTAGATAAATCTAGAACAATGTAAGACATTGTAATTTTGCTTTTAACCCTCTAACATAATTCTAAAGGCTAAAAAATAAAACAATGGTCTATTATATTTACTTATATATTTACTGCATATATTGTTCTTTCTTTATTCTGATATTTTAAGTTTTCTTCTGCTATAATTTCCTTTATGCTGAAAAATGTATTTCAGCAACTCTTTTAAGGCAGGTATGCTGATGACAAATTATTGTAATTTTCCCTTATCTGAGAATGTCTTTATTTCACCTTTCTTCCAGAAGTCTGTTTTCTTTGGATTTAAGATCATGGGTTGACAGCTTTTTCTTTCAATACTGAAAAATGTTGTGCTACTTTCTTGTGATCTTTATGATTTCTGATGAGAAATCTGCTGTCATTCAAATTGCTGTACCCCTTTGGGTAATGTGACATTTCTCTCTGGCTGCTTTCAAGATTCTTCTTTGTCTTTAGTTTTCAAAAAGTTTCTATCTCCTGCCAAATTTGGGATGTTTTATCCATTATTTCTTTGACTATTTTTTGAATTCTGTTTTTTCTTCTCTCTTTCTGGGATTGTAGTGACATCAACATTATATATTTTTTTATTGTGCCATAAGCCCCTGAGGCTCTGTTTATTTATCTTTTATTTTATTTTCTCAGTTGTTTAGACAGGGTAATTTATATGGAATTAGCTATAAATTCACTGATTCTTTTCTCTGCCATCTCCGTTGTGCTATTGAGCCCATCTGATGAGCTTTTTAAAAAGTAACTTCCAATTATATTGTCATTTCTAGAATTTCTACTCAACTCATTGTATCTTATATTTACTTGATGAGATTTTTAGTTTTTTCATTTGTTTCAAGGTATTTATAATTATTCATTGTAGGATGTTTATGATGGTTGTGTGAAAATTCCTGTCAGATAATTCCTACATATGTATTATCTTGGTGTTGGCATCTGCTGATCCTCTTTTCTTATTGCAGTTGAGGTTGTTTTTTTGTTTTGTTTTGTTTTGTTTTTCTGGTTCTTGGTATGGTGAGTGATTTTCAGTTGTACCCTGGACAATTTGCATATTATGTGATAAAACTGTGGTTCCTGCTTATATCTTGTAACTAATTACAGCCATGCCATGATGGTAGTCAGGACTCTGTTCATAAACACAAACTCTTGCTGATTTCCACTGGTTGGAAGGAGAAGGAATACTGCCTCACAACTGCTGGGCCAGGATAATATTGAGGATTCTGCTAAACCCCACCCTCCACAGGTGCTCACCTGCTGAGAGAGGGGCCCACCTCATTACTACTGGGCTGTGATGGTAGGGCTCTGCTCACACACAGGCTCTATTAGAAGGCAGAGGGTTATTACCTTATTACTGCCAGACTGGAATGGTAGTCATGGCTCTACTCATAAAGTCTTGTTGTTTGTCATGCACACTTGGTTTAGGGAGGGCCCCTGATTTTTGTGGTGTTTAAGTGGTGTAAGGCTCGTGTGTCAAAGAGTTTTACTCTGCAAGGGTTTCCACTTTCCGAGTCTTTGGATATAGAGAAAAGGCCTATCTTGTTTTATCACTTTATTTTGTTATCACTTTATTTTGATTTGACTATTCTGTGTTTGGTGTTTCTGACTTGTGTGCTTTTATGGCACCCAAACCAGGATATAAAGAAAGCAAACGGATTGTTCTTCAAATCCCAAGGTTCTCAGTCAGACCACTCTTGTTTCCTCCTAATTTTCAGTAACCTTTTTTTTCCTTACATTTTCAGTAAATTCTGATGTTTGTTTCATGACTTTCCCAGAGTTTTTAGGAGTAAGATGAAATGTGTTTACTCCATTTTGCCTGGAAGTTCCATTCCAGAAGTTCCATTAATTTTAATGAGGAAAATTATGGTGTGTGTCACCTCAACTTAAGATACAAAAGGAATATCCACAGAGAGACAATATATATTAATTAAACAACAAAATAAGTGTCTACAAATAATAAATAACTTGAAAGTAAATAAATACACTTTGTACATAAAATATCATGTCATGGAGGTTTAGTGTTCTTGTCAAAAAAACAAGAGATTTGATCATAGTGGTGTGGTGGATGATGATGGAGGAGGCATGTAAGGGATTTATTCTTTGGAAGCTGATTTTATTTTTTTTTCTACCATTTCCATTATCAATTTTCAACTTACTTTGGCTATGGTTATCTTGCACTCAAAATGCTTTAAAAAGTAATGTTATGGCACAGAGAAACACCTGTAAGACAAAATACAGACTAGGCAAATGATTGCTTTGGAAACAGGAAAGTAGCACACATGAACAGTAGATCAAAGTTTCCAATGATGCATTGTCTTTATCATTTTTGCTAGAACTATACATGCAAGACAAAATATTTGGGGTTCACCGATTGGCTCCACCAAAAATTTACTCAACCTAATAAGCAAATTTAGCAAAATAGCTGGGTATAAAGTCAATATCCAGAAATCAAAAGCATTCTTGTATACCAATAATGAAACAACAGAAATAGAAGCAAAAAAACAAATCCCATTTACCATAGTAACAAGAAAAATAAAGTACCTAGGAATCAACTTAACTAAGGAGGTAAAAGATCTGTACTCAGAAAACTACAGAACAATGAAGAAAGAAATCAAGGAAGACACAAATAAATGGAAGCATATACCATGTTCGTGGATGGGAAGAATTAACATCATTAAAATGTCCATACTACCCAAAGCAATCTACAGATTCAATTCAATCCCAATGAAAATACCAATGACAGACTTCACAGAAATAGAAAAAGTACTCCAAAAATTTATATGGAGCCAAAAATGCCCATGAATAGCCACCGCAATCTTGAGAAAGAGGAACAAGGTAGGAGGAATCACAATACTGGACTTCAAACAATACTACAAAGCCACTGTCATCAAAACAGCATGGTACTGGCATAAGAACAGACATATAGATCAATGGAACAGAATAGAGAGCCCAGAAATTAACCCACGATTCTATGGTCAACTATTATTTGACAAAGGGAGAAGGAACATCAAATGGAGTAACAGTCTCTTCAACAAATGGTGTTGGGAGAACTGGACAGCAACATGCAAAAAGATAAAACTAGACCACCAACTTACACCATACACCAAAATAAACTCAAGATGGATAAAGGATTTAAACATAAGCAGTGCCACCATAAAGGTCCTGGAGAAAAATATAGGCAGTAAACTTTTGGATATCCTACGCAAAAATATGTTTA